>ML685884.1:4872218-4900582 GCA_007922175.1 Pelusios castaneus | reverse complement strand
GCTTCCGCTCCTCCATAACCTGACATTCTGTGTCTGTGTTATCCCTTCATCGTGCCACTGACAATTATTGGGGAGGTGTTTCCCTGCTTGCACCCTCTCCTCTCTTGTGCATGTCCCTCAAACTTTTTTTTTGGTGGACCGTTTTAAAATTGCCGAGGGTCTTGATAGACTACTTAATGATCCTTCCAAATGGGCCCATGTCATGTGGGGAAGGGGCCGGGGGAAGGGCCCGGGCAGGGTGGTGTTGGGCAGCTGCCACCGTACTGCACAGCTTGTTTGAGAACCTCTGCTCTGGTCCTAACAGGAATTATTTTAGGAACCTTCTGTGCCCTGTGTTAGGCAGGAAGTTGTACTAAATAAGCCCAGGAGGAACCATTGTGGACTGAGTAAAATACTCAGTGACACTTTAAGTCCGAACTTCAGGTCCTAGCAATACGACAGAGAAAGACATTATATAGCTTTTCCTTCATTAACAAAGGTAATGCTATGAACAGACAGAGACATATCAACTCTGTACTTTGAATCAGATCAAGAACTGGCTTTTGAGCTCTAGTAGACACACTGTCAATGTTCTCGGTGCAGAGAACAATGTAACACAGGGCTCCCTTGTCATATGGTTAGTGCTAGGTAGGGACTGAGTATAGTCATGACAGGGACAAAGAGCAGCATCCTATCAAATAGAGAGATTTCTTGCTACAGACAGTCTGTGGGAGTTGTAAAGGAGGAAATGTAAAAGGCTTTACTGAATGGGGTCTAAGTGGCACTAATTTATAGCATCATTTTTTATTGTCTCTCTGCATTCATGTTTATTAGAATAAAAACTCAAAACATAACCATAAGTTAGTCACAATAAGGACAGCAAACAACCCAAACCCCCAAACAAAATGCTCTGTATCACAGCATACTGCCCCAGAGACCTGAGAAATTTCAAAATTATAGGCTAACAAGCCAACTACAACTATCGCTCTCTCATTTTTGGCTATTGCACTTTAAAAAATGCATTTTAACAATTAAAATACTTCTGTGTTTTCAGTTGACTGGCATAGATAATTGTTATTTACAATTGTATTTAGCCTTCAGTATTGGGAACGTGCCATAAGATGTTAAGTAATGTATGCAAAATGCTAAAGCTATGTCTACACTGTCAGTTTAAGGTCGACTTAAGGAGGCTTAAGTCGATTTAAATTAAGCCGCATCCACACCAGGCTTTCATTAAGTCGACTTAATGAAAGCTTAAGTCGACCTACTAAAAACTGCGGGGTTGGTTGATTTAAGCCTCCTTAGGTCGACCTAACCCCAGTGTGGATGTTTAAGTCCACTTCCTTGGACAGCACTTTAAGTCGACTTGATAAGGTCGATTTTAAGTCGACCTTAATGAGTCGACTTAACAAAGTCGACCTAACTTTTTCTAGTGTAGACATAGCCTAAGTTTTCAAACATCCTTGTGGGTTTTCCACAGCTCTTGGCTTCATTTCTTGGACTGTGGGCTGGATTTGGAACTACAGTCCAGCAAAGCATTAAAGCACATACTAAATACATCTGCATTCAGCAAAGCATTTACAAATGTGCTTAAATCCCATTCAGATTAAACAGACACTTAATGTGCTTTGCTGAACATGGGTGGACTTAGCACAAGCCAAAAGTTAAGCATGTGGTTTAGCGCTTTGCTGTACTTGTATCTAAATACATGATTGATTTCTGGGATACTATTTTAAAATTTGTTGGAATAAGTCAAGAATAGTCTCTTAAGTGTAACTGCAAAGTACACAGCTAAATTAGTAAAGATGCAACCTGCTGTTTAATGCTGAGCTTGGATAGCCAGGGTTGGTCCTGCTTTAAACAGAGGGTTGGACTAGAAGGCCTTCTGACATCCCTTCCAACCCTAATATTCTATGATTCTATGCTATCGTAAAAGTAAAGAGTTAAAATAAAATGTACTATTTTACCTTGAACTCAGCTTCCTCACCAAACCTTCATTTAAACTCAGTCTTTGTTTCTGTTGACTTAGCTACTGTTTGTTGGGGAGGTAGTGCTCTTACAGTGATGAGGAAACCCCTTATGTCACTGTCAGCTGTGTCTCAATGCCATAGGGTTATGCTGGCAAAGTTATGGTGCTGTAGCTGTGGTGTTATAGTCCCTGCAGTGTAGACATGGTCTACATCAAGGGGAGCACTTTTCACTGACATACTTGCATCTACAATGGGGAGTCTGTCAGCATAATTTCATTGTTTGGGGTGTATTTTTTCACACTTCACACCAACATAGCTATGCCCCAATATAATTTTCAACTGTAGATCAAGCACTAGTTTACATGGGGAAGTTATACTGATATATGCTAAAGTGTGAATTTACAATGCTGTTGTTATGCTGGCGTCAAGTTTTGCATGGACATGCCTGCGCTTGTCATAATAGTGGCATTGAGACACAGCTTACTCTTTCTAGTGTAGACCAGACCTTAGTTTAGACATAGTTCACACCCAGTGTTTGTGCTGGCATAACTATGTCAATGATAAGCAATTTCTTTTTTATTAATATGTCATTACAATCCATACCATAGATGCAATTCTACCAATCCAGACATGCTTGTATTGGCGTAGCTTATTCACATTCCCAAACAGGAATAAAGTATGTGCGTATAAGCCTATTTCTACATACACACTTGGGGCCTGGTACCACTTAGCCCTATTTGTATAGTTTAAACAATAAAGATTTTGTGTGCAGACAAGTCTATAGACAAAGAGAACAGTAAAACTCCTAGGCTATGTCTACACTAGCAATTTAAGTCGACTTAAGGAGGCTTTAGTCGACTTAAATTAAGCCACGTCCACACTAGGCTTTCATTAAGTCGACTTAAGAAATTCCTTAAGTCGACTTAATGAAAGCTTAAGTCGATTTTGTTACTACCATTCATTAAGTCGACTTAACTCTTAAGTCAACTCCTTAAGTCGACTTAAGGATGGTGTGGACATGGAGTAACCCTTAAGTCGACTTAAGGATGGTGTGGACATGGAGTAACCCTTAAGTCGACTTTAGTATGTCGACTTAAGAGTGGTTAGGTCGAATTAACAAAGTGGACTAAGTCGACTTAAAGCTAAATCAACTTAGTCCGCTTTGTTAAGTCGACTTTAATAAGGTCGACTTTAAGTCAACTTAAAGTCAACCTTATTAAAGTCGACTTAACTTTTCTAGTGTAGACATAGCCCTAATGTTGATAGGGAGAGACTAGATGGCAACTTACTCTCTATCTTACTACTGAGACTGCTAGCTAGGGTGCCAGTTAATGCATCACAGAGTGCGTCTACACTTGTAAATTAAGTCGATTTAAGCTTGCTTAAGTTGACTTAATTTACTCTGCGTCTACACTACACTTTCCTTAAGTCGACTTAAGGAAAAATTAAGTCGACTTTGTTAAATCTCCTTTTAAGTCGACTTTCTGCTTAAGTTGACTTTCTAATGTCGACTTAAGCCAGTGTAGACGTGGAGTACCCCTAAGTCGACAGTCGACTTAGGGGCCTCCAGGGCTTCCCCACTGCCCTCCCTGCCAGGGTGGCTGGCACAGCCACAGCCTGGCTTGCTCCCCCAAAGGGCAGGGCAGAGCCCTGCCCACCCTGCCCCTATGCCCTGCCAGGGTCCCTGTCCCCCTTTGCCCCATTGTACTAAGGTACAATGGGGCAAAGGCTGAGCCCCCTGGCACTTGGCAAGGGGTGCCCCCCCTGCCACCGTGGACCTGTCCCAGATCCACCTAGCCCCTACAAGTCGACCTAGGCATCCAGTGTGGACGCTCTATGTCGACTTTGTAGGGTCCCCTCAAAGTCAACTTAAAATTTAAGTGTGGACATGCTAAGTCGACTTAAATTAACAAGTGTAGACATAGCCTTTGGGAGCAATGAGTACTGTAAGTCAGGACAAGAGAAAGTAAATGAGATCCTGTATGAACACTCAAAAATCAGAAATGGAAATCTGGAGAGACAGAAATAGGGTTCAGAGGAGAAAGAGACAGTAAAGGAGAATACGAATTTCTGTGAAAGCTGGATTTATTTGTTCATTTTGGGTGTTTTAAATGTATTTAGCTATTAATTCTTAGGAATAGTTTGTATAGTGTTTTTGTTAGACATGACTCTTTTTTTTTTTATATTCACAAGGTTCAGATTTCTCCATTACTAAGCAGAACCCTAATTTGGGTTTAGCTCCTGAAAACAAAGGGAAGATCCTTTAAAAATACTCCACTGCCAATAGATGCCTTAATGTAATAAAAAAGTTATAAAAATGAACATAATTGATAGGTATGTGCAGGTCATAGAATCAAATACTAGGTTATCCTCCCCAAATGGACTGGTAAGAACAAGAATTTTTCATAGTGCTCTCTCTGAATCTGACATCAGAAATTGCAACACTACAAAACCAATAGGGGAACACTTCAATCTCCCTGCACGACTTGTTAATAGCTGTGTTGAAACAGATGAATAACAAATCACAGCTTCAAAGAGAAACTGCAGAACTCGAATTTATATGCAAATTTGACTCAGTTGTCTTGGGGTTAAACAGGGACTATGGATTTTTCTCTCATTACAACAGATGATTTGACCTCACCCTCCTCTATGTGCTGTTCCCTAGTGTTTGAATCCTAACACCTATTTTGATTTGCTGTTACAGCCTGACCTGATCCTCTGTCATACACTCCCCTGCATTTAATTTCCTCCCATTCTGTAAGTTTCCCATCTTCAAAGCATCTGACAAAGTGGGATTTTTCTCCCACGAAAGCTCATGCAATAAATAAATCTGTTAGTCTTTAAAAGTGCCACAGGACTCTGTTGTCTTTCTACAATAGACTAACACGGCTACCCCTTTGGAATTTGATTTGTTTTAGTTGAGGATAGATTATCAGTTTATAGCTCCATCTACTGTACCAAATAGGAATGACAAAGGTTGAAAGTTTTGGTTTGGTTTTCAAGTTGTTTTCCAATATCTATTAATTCTAAAAGAATTCAGATGTTGGTTGACTCCTAGCCTTTCCCAATTAGTCAGACACATCTGCCCCATCCCTGTGTGCCCCTGCATCACCCTCCCGCCCACCTGCGGGTGTCCTTGCACCCCCACTCAGCCACCCCTCATCCCCAGCAGTCCATGCACCCCACTTAGCCACCTCTCCCCATCCCCAAATGTCCCTCCTCCCCCACTCAGCCACCCCCATGTGCCTCTGCATGCCCACTCCACTCTGACCCCGCACTAGCCCTTCTGAACCTCAGTCTACATGACCATCAGCAGTCCCATATGCCCAATTCTGCCTATCTCTCTCTGTCCTTCCTCCCCTCCATATCCTCGGCCTCCTAACCTGGCCCCTCAGGCAGGGCATTGTGAGGAATGCAACCTCTGCTCTTTCCCTATTGGCTGCTGGCTAGCTGCCTCTGTTCTGGCACCACAACAGCCACTGGTGGCTCCCATTCTGTAAGTTCCCCATCTTCAAGCATCTGACGAAGTGGGATTTTCTCCCACGAAAGCTCATGCGATAAACAAATGTTAGTCTTTAAAAGTGCCACCAGACTCCTTGTTTGTTTTGGTGGGCAAAGGACAAAACTGCACGGGCTCATTGGCATAATATATTTTCTGCAGAGAAAAAAAAAGTCAGTGGGACACATGAATTCTGCATGCATGCAGTGGCACAGAATTCCTCCCCACTTATCTCCCCCCCGCCTCCTCCAAGAGTAATAGAGGAAGGATCTATAGCAAACTGCAAATCCTGTCACAATTAAATCATGTTTAGTGGGTTAGGGGATGGACACTACAGGGGAGTGCTTCAAAGGAACTTGGAGACTGGGGTACACCTACTGTTAGCCTGCAATGCAAAGTAAGGCCTGGCATATCCCCGAAGAGATTGTTTTCGTGGCTAAGAGGCTGATGGTGTTAGTGAGTTGGCATCCACGTAAGCATTACCAAGTTTCTCTCTCGCTGGAGGCAGTGGTGGTGGGACAAAGTGTTTCATAATCCTGGGCACCCCAAACATGGTCACACCAAATAGCAACTGGATCTATAATTTGTGCTGTAATTTTTGTACTCTCGTGTGTGGTCTAAAGCTGAGAATGAGGGCTGTGAAACCAAAAAGGCCTATAGCTGAATATATAATTGGTTAGCTTGTCAAACAAAGGAGAGTTCTTTCTTTAGTAGCAAGATTTGGATGACGAATATTAGTAGATTTCAGGAGATCAGCTAGAACAGCTAAAATGCTCCTGTTAGGTATTTTCCTTTGAGACTTTACCATTCTTTAATAATATTCCACATAACTATTTCTCTGAATGACTCTTATTTTCAATACAGATATTTAAGAGTACAATTGATTATATTGTTAAAATCAAGTATCCATGATGATAACCTCTTTAAATTGCCTTTTATAATACAATTCAGGAGAGCTGAATGTAAACAGAGGCCTAATTCCCATTTATGAAGATCACTTTCCACCACTCTAGCAGTGTAAACGAGCTGCAAAAAATGAGTATTTTAAGACTCTTTATGCTGCCAGAGGGCTATGTAAATAAGATTCAGGCTCAATATTTTAAGGGCCTGATCCTGCCCTCCTTGTGCATTCAGAATTTACATGGAAGTCAATGGGTGTTTCCATTTAAATAAGAACAGGGCTCAGAATGCTAAATTCATGTTATCAGTAAACTTTTCCAAATCCTAGAGTTCTCTTAACCAACAATCAATTCCAATAGGATCTATTTTATCATACAGATTATGTGCTAACTTTTGGACTTTCCTGACTTTTCGGTGCTTGACATCTCATCTTAAACACTGCATTAAAATTCACTTTCATGTTTAATTTCTCTGTATCTTTTAAAAAACAAGAAAAAGGGAAACAAAAATGAAAGATGAAAGATTAAACATTGCTTTGTTGCTGTTAAATATTCTTAGAATCACCTCTCTGCTGTTAAATCATCCTATTATCTGAAGTATCTTTAACTGAAGTGTCTTTAATTTAGGTACCTTTAAATCAGGCATTCTTTATTTCACTCTGTAGCTAACGCTTGACTTTGTTTTTATGCACACACAATGAGCTATCTGTTCAATGTTTACTTCTATCCTCTTTGTTCATGATCCAGTTTGTCCACTTTGGGTTAGGATGTGCTCTACTTATATCAGAGTAAGTTTGAGTTTACTCTGGGTTTACAGCGTGGTAATCGCAAATAGAATTTTGACCAAAAATAAGGGCATAGGTTCACAGGATCTCTGTTTTCTTCACTACAGAATATGGCTGCATTTGTTTTATAGGATCCAACTTGCTGACTCATCACCTACCAGTTTGTCTTTGTTTTGATCAATTTGCTTTTAAGAATTAATGCTACTACCATTCCTATTCTCTTCTTTTAGAATGAATAGAGTTTTGAAAACTGTCCGCTGGTGCCATATGCTGGCTGCTCACACCATCCGCTAGCACCACCTGCTGGCCGCTCGCACCCTTTGCTGGTTGCTTGCAAGATGCTCTCCTGCTGGACATCAGTCAGCTTCTCAATGAATTCAGCTCTTAGGCCTTGTACAAACTACAAAGTTATCGCGCGGTAAGGCTCCTTGTGTACACACACAAAAGCTTCTTGTTGCGCGGCAACATCCCTCTTGCCGTGCAACATGTAAGCCACCCAAACGAGGGTGGTAAGGCTTACCATGGAACATTTGTTCTGTGGTAGAGCCTGTGTGTACACTTGTTCCGTTTTTGACAGCCTCTGGAAATGTCCCAGAGTGCCAGTCAAGGGCACTCTGGGACACCGGAGCTATCAAATTTGTCAATTTCACTGCTCTAACAGAGCAGTGAAATTGACAAATAGCGGCTTGAGCCAGACTTTAGCTCAAGCCGGCAACTGGGCTCCTCCAGCAGGGGCTCAGGGCTCAGCTGGCCAGTGGCTGGAGCCCCACTGAGCCCTGGCTCCAGCTCCAGCTCCAGCCCCAGTCAGCTGAGCCCCGTCACCCACCAGGCTCCAGTGCTGGCCAGCGGCAGCCGAGCCCCACTCAGCCTGGGCCGGGGTGGGGCTCAGCTGCCACCGGCCAGCTGAGCCGCGCTGAAGCCCGGTGGGTGGCAGGGCTCAGCTGCCGCCAGTCAGCTGAGCCCAACTGAACCTGGCTCCAGCCCCGCTGCGGCCGCGGCGGGGCTCAGCTGTGTGGCGGGGCTCTGCACGGCGGGGCTCAGCTGCCAGGCTCAGCTGGCCGGCGGCTGGAGCCCCGCTGAGGGGCCGCGGTCAGCTGCCTGGTGGGAACTCAGCTGCAGCCGCGGCAGGGCTCAGCTGTGTGGCGGGGCTCAGCTGCCGGGCTCAACTGGCCAGTGGCTGGAACCCTGCTGAGCCCCGTGGCTCTGGCTCCAGCTGTGGCCAGCTGAGCCCCGACCCTGGCGGGCAGTAGGGCTCAGCCTCCGGCCAGCTGAGCCCGGAGCTGAGCATGCCAGGGACCAGGGCTCAGCTGGCCGGAGGGGCTGGGCTGACCCCGGCCAGCTGGAGCCCGGTGGGTGGCGGGGCTCAGCTGCCTCCAGCCAGCCCCGGCCTCCACTTGCCGGTGGCAGCCGAGCCCGGTGGGTGGTGGGGCTCAGCTGCTGCCGGTCAGGAGCAGGGGCAGGACTAGGGCTCAAGCCAGCACTGTTGGCCACCCTTTTGGCTGGCAGGGCACTGCATGGTGGGATAGGTACCCACCATGCACTGCTCCTTCTTGCGAAAATTCAAAGGAGTGTGTGAACGCTCCTTTTCACTAGAAGGAGTGCTGTGTGGATGCAGTAAATAATTTTTATTGCGGGACAAGTCTGTAGTGTATACATGGCCTTAGAGAGGATTTCAACTTTCTGGTGTTTTCAGCTCCAATTAAAATAACAAAAGAGACTCCACAAGGAATCATTAAATCTATCCTTTAACAAGGGGAGGGGAATTAGGCATTGCCAAAGGCACAGCTCCAGCAGAGGTAGTAACGTGACCCAGAGGTGGCAGTGGATAATTGGAGGGGAGGCCTTGAGAGGTGGACACTAAAACTCTGATGGTCGGTATGGGGGGTAATGAAGAAGTGAAGGACACACTCTGTGTACACTGGGGTGGAATGAGTTCTGTCTATTGGGTTTTGTGGGAATCCTGCTTTGCACTGTATCCCAATCAGTGCTGGTTTTGATATTGCCTCTATATAGTCTCTATTAAAAGTTTTATGTGCTACACTCAGACTTGTGCTTGTGAGAGGGGAAGTATTGCCCTTCTAGGGCACCCAGGGAATAGTTCGCAATTTCCCAGGAGACTGGGTGCGGGCTCTAGCCGATTGGTGGTGTAACATTGTTTGGGAACCCCTAGATATAGAACCCAGCCCTTCACTGCTGTGCTCTTGGCCAGGCGGAAGGGTTACATTTAGAAATTTCTGTGAAATAAAATTCACATAATTTAAACTTCCTGTATTAGTTTTTTTCTTGCTGTTTTTGTTCATCGTTTGTTTGCAGTGTTGTTGTGGCTGTGTTAGTCCCAGGAAATGAGAGATACAAAGTTAAGTGAGACAAACAAGGAGTCCTGTGACACTTTTATAGACTAACAAATGTATTTATTGCATGAGCTTTCATGAGAGAAAATCCCACTTCGTCAAAGCGTCTGACGAACTGGGATTTTCTCCCATGAAAGCTCATGCAATAAATAAATTTGTTAGTCTATAAAAGTGCCACAGGACTCCTTGTTTGTTTTGCTGACCTAAATTACCATGGCTCCCCCTTTGGAAAAGGTAAAGTGAGGTAATACCTTTTATTAGACCATTCTATTGACAGAAGGGAGAATTTTAAAAACTTCACAGAGGTTTTCTTCAAGTCTGAAGAAGGAGATCGGCATGTCCAAAGTAAAGGCAAGATGGGACAGATTGTTATGTTTCTCTATGTGAAAATTAGACACAGGTGCAAATCTTTATTGCCATATTTTAGGGGGACAAGATTTTATGTATATCTGTTTCACCTCACCTAGGAATCAAAAGCTCACTGAGGAACCTAGAGAGTGCAGAGCATCAAAGTCATATTTTTGAGCACTCATCTCCTATGTCATTTAGAACATTTAAATCAAGTATACAAAGCACTTGTAAACATACTGCAGGAAACAATCCTTCATGGAGAGGATGGGGATAATATTCTAAAACTTTTCCATGTCTTATTTCTATGAACTATGCCCATGATAACTAGCATTGTCACTAGGATGGCTAAACAATCTTTTTTTTGACATCTCTGATTCAGATGCCTGATGGTGGTCCAGTTTGAATTAACCTTATTCCATTTCAGGACAGTTTCCTGCAAACACTTTTATCTGCAATGTGGAGAAATCTGTGCACCAAGCAGGTTCAGATAACCACACTTTTTGATACAATTATCCAACTGAAGGAACAGCTTAGTGTTCACTATATCAGGAATGACTGGCAGCAAGTGCATCTGTAGTTGTAACTATCTTCTCAACCCCAATCCATCACGTTGTCAAGCACTTTGGCTCATTTATAGCGTGTCTCAATACGTGGCAACTGAGACTAGAATGTCTTGGCTTCTAAGGCCATGTCTACACTGGGGCGCCATTTAAAGTCGATGTTATTCCATCAACATCATAAAACTGGAGGAGAGTGTCCACAGAACATGCTTGCTCCAGCTTCTTCTGGCCCCCGGTATAGACACTGGCCTCCGGCTGCTGGATTGGCAGTTGTCTTCCCCACTACTCCCTGTTGCTAACTGGCAGCCCCATCAGGGGCTGGCAGCTCCCCACCAGGCTACCGCCAACCCTGGCAGCCCCATGGCAGGCTAAGCAGCACCCCGCCCAGGCTGCTGCCGGCTCCCGTAGCTGAGCCCACAAACCCAGCCGTGGGGCTGCAGAGCCAGAGGCTAAGGTCTACACTGGGCTTAAGGTGAACTATTAAATTTGCCTTTAACCCTATGCCTCTTGGAGGGGTGGAGTTACAAGGTCGACTTGTAACCTCCCTTAATTTGACCTTCCAGCAGCCTGAGTGTGTACCCAGGCTGTAAAAGGTCGAAGTAATGAGCGTTACAGCGACCTAACCACTCACTGTAGACCAGGCCTAAAATAATTTCATGAGCAACTCTGAGTATATCTGTACTTCTCAGTGTCTGCTGTGGTATCTGTGCTTTACAATGCGTCTAAGGTGAGCTGAAAAGTTATTTGGCATGAAGGAGGCAGGTGTAAGGGGAATGCATATGTCTCCCACAATAGGCTGGTGGGAAAGAAAAGTATGTGGTTTTGATATTTTAATTTAAAAGAACAAATGGGATTGTTCAAATCTGACACTCTTCTTCCATTCTCAGGGGCAGATCCTTGGCTGGGGCGAATCAGTGGAGTTACATCAAGAGGCACCAGTTGAGGAGCTGCCCTGCTGTATTTTTAAAATGCATCTTTGGACTTTTAGGGGAATTATTGCTGTATTCCTTCAAAGTCTGAAAATGAATTTGAGCTATCCATTGTACTCCCATAAATTTTAAAACTGGATACACATCACACCTGCGCCCATTTCACTTCTTCAAAAAAATACCGGATGCACCAAAATTCCATGTGCTACAGTGTATTTTCAATCACACCAGTGAAGGCAATACTTACTGTGCATGCATAGGACTGAGGACCGACTTTGGCCTATCGTGTTTTAGAGTCTGATCTTACATAGACTTATGCACATGATTAACTTTAAGCACATACGAATAATGCCATTGAAGTATGGGAGTATTTCTATTTAAAGTCAAAGCATGTATCTAAATCTTTGCAGGATTGTGTACACCACAAAATGTGAACATGTCCTTGAAAGAGTTAGCTGAGCACAAATATCAGGAGAAATGTGGTATTGATATGTATGTGTGTGCAAAACATATCGTCATAGCATTTGGCTGAATATCAGATAACAGAAAAAGAGCAAAAGCTGCAACAGAAGCCACATAGAGAAATAAATGTCCTCTATGTTATCTAAATGTTTGCTGCAGCAGAATGTTAGTAACAAAAACAAATACTTAAGAGTTAGTCAACCTCATACCCCCACAACATGGAATATATTGGTTAGCTATTACTTTCCCCATAATGTTTTGTTGTTTACTTACTTTCATCACATGAGTCGTTATTAAAAAGCTCTGGAAATAGAAAAGCTACTTTTGATTATACAACTGTATGTGAAATTCTGTACTAAATTCTTAATCTTAGTTAAAGGCTGTTATCCACCCTTTCAACACAAACATTTGGAATTAAAGCTGTTCTGAAGAGAATTACATGGGGGGGTGGAGGTGGGAGAATATTATTTTTTCTTTTAAATAATAAAGCAAATTAATAAACTCTGGTAAGACTCTCTTGTTCATATTATGGACCCATAATGAGATTCATATCTCTAAAAAGTTTGTTGCTAGTGGCAAAAACATAGTTTGCTAGTGTGAGTAAACTGACAAGAAGTCTCCCTAAAGACTAAAGGTTTCTTTACTGTAGTTTGATGACTGGATTTGATACCCATAATGTTGAGGGGAGTGGCAGGGAGAGAATTTGATATAAACTGCTCACGATAGCTATGTCTACACTTAGAAAGTTAGGTCAACTTTACTTTACTTTAAGTCGACCTTATTAAGTCAACTTAGAGAGTCTACACTAGAATCTCTAAGTCGACTGGATAGGTCGAGAGGAGCCTCGGCTCCCCAGACTAGGAGAGTCGGGGCTTCCCCTGGGGAGAGGCAGCTGTGCAGGGCTGGCTCTCCCTGAGACTGGGAAGCTCACGGCTTGTCCAGGGAGAGCCAGCCCTGCACTGCTAGCTCTCCCCGCAGGCTGCCTGTCCTTATGGGGAGAGCCAGCTGTGCGTGGCTGGCTCTCCCTGGGACAAGGCGAGTGGCTTCCCAGGGAGAAGGGAGCAGCTGGGGCTCCAGCAGGGAGAGAATCCCTCGCTGGGGCTCTGATGGGGAGGGATTCCCCCGCTGCTCTGGCTGGGGTTCCAGTGGCGACGAAATCCCTGCCGCCCCAGCTGGGGCTCCAGCTGGGTATTCCCTCCCAGCTGGAGCCCTGGCTGGGGAGCCCTTCTCTCTGGGATTCGCGGCTTCTTCTGCCAGGGAACCATGCGGGTCTCCCTTGTCCCTCCGCCCTAGGTCGACTTATGGAAGAAGTCGAATTAGGACATCCACACTGGCTTAAATCAATTAAAAAAGTTTACTTAAGCCTTAATTCGACCTAAAACTAGGTTTTATTAAATCAACTTAAGCGTCCCTTAAGTCGACTTAAGGAACAGCTTAAGTTGACCTAATAAAAGCGCAGTGTGGACATGGAGTAAGTTAGGTCGTCTTAAGCCTCCTTAAGTCAACCTAACTTCTAAGTGTAGAGGCACCCAAAGAGAAGAGGAGTAGCAGTAACAATTTCCACAGTGAAGGGCTGGAAGTGGGGAGGGCCCCTTCATAAAAGCTTACTGAACATGTTTAGGGGTCACCACCATCAGAATGCAGAACTGTTGGGAAGGAAGACGTAAGCAGCCAAATTGCTATGCCACTAGTACTGTAATGGGGTGTTGTTTTCTAACTCTCCAGTTTAACTGGACATTTGAAAAACGATTTATGAAAACTAAATATCAGAATTTGGCTGAAAACATATTTCAAAGATATAACTTTTTACGAGAGGGGTAATTAATTATTGGAACAAGTGACCAAAGATTGTGATGAATTCTCGATCACTGGTAATTTTTAAATCAAGACTGGATGGTTTTTCTAAAAGAGATACACTAGTTTAGATAGGAATTAGTTTGAGGAAAATTCTGTGGCTCATATTACACTGGAGGTCAGACTAGATGATGGGAATCTATTGAACCCTGCCCTCCCTGAATTCCAGTGAAAGCCTTGTTCGTATGCTTCTGCTTTTTACATTGATCCTGGAGAATCAGTTTGTCATTAACTCACACCACAGTGGTGAAGATAATGAAGAAGTGCATCTCGTCCCAGGAGCTCTAGGGATGAAACCCCATCCTATGCACATTTTCCTTAAGTCTCAATGACTGGATTTCTAGACTGTTAAATTTTAACAATAAAATGGCATGCTTTTTCATAATACAATCAGTAATGGAGCTATAGCTTCAGAATAAAATGGAAATTGTTTACCTCCAATTCATGTTCTCTGCTGGTAATCATAAAAATAAGTTATATTAGCTCATATAAATAGCACTATTAATTTGTACATCTCAGCACACATGAAGAGTATATATCATTATCTCGATAGAGCCACCTTTTGCTCCCCTAGAGAGTTAATTATGTTTTTTGTCATTAGAATTCACTCATTTGATGAACTAGTAGTTATGAGACTACAATATTCAATTTACTCCTTTTGGTTCACACCTCAGTCACTCTGTGCTGTTTAATAATTTAGATTATTATTCAGTTCTCAAATCTCACACCTGAAAATTGGATCCAAAAGTCTGGCTCAATTATAAATCACAGAACAAGAAATAAAGCTAAATAATTGTCTTCTATTTCTCTCCCACTGGTTTTTGGATTATTATAACATGATCGTATTAATGTTACTATTGCTGAGGTACTTTCATTATATGTCCATGATCAGGCACTTATCAGGGAATGTGAGGTGGGGGAAATGACCATTTGGGCTGATTTTTTGTTCTTTTCCAGGTTTGAGCTCAGCACAAAGGTTAATCTTTTGGGGGGAAAAAATAGCACAAGAGTGTAATTTAAAGAATGTATCAGAAAACATGTTGGAAGAGGCAAAATTATTGGGGCATGGGTAACCTTTAGTTTCACATTTTCTAACTTGGAGAGTAGCCAAGTTAGGATTCTAACAACAATTTAAAATTCTGACAGAGGTTTTAATTACTTTGTATCAGGCCTTTCAAATTTTGCAGAGCATTTTCACTTTCCCACCTAGGTTGTCAGTGTCCACACTGCTGCAGATAAAAGCCACGTTATATAGCATGAGACCTTACCCACTTCTTGAGATTTAGCTTAAACACAAAATATTACAACATAAATTCCAGCCTTAAGTGTCCCCTCAGGCTTGGTTTATCTTTGGTGCTGTCACTCTGCTAGACTAGAGTGCTACTACACCCATCTATTCTAACACCTGCTAACTGGTTTGTGGCAATACCAGAATCTTGTCAAGCTTGTTACAGGGCTAGAAAACAGAATAAGCTCTTCTGTTCCCACTTCTAGCATGTTCCAATAGCTACCAAATCAGTCCTGCAGTGGAGATTGAAGCATGTTACTATCCATGGGTAACAGACTATATCAAAACGTCCGATGAAATGGGATTTTCTCCCATGAAAGCTCATGCAGTAAATAAATTTTAGTCTTTAGAAGTGCCACTGGACTCATTTGTTAGGCTACATTATGTTACAGTAGCTCCTAGGTGCTTCAGTCAACTTGAGGCTTTATTACATTAACTATACATACTGTCATACAGCATATGTCCATCAGTCCATGCCCAGATTTGCATGCTCATGTATGATTGATAGTCTCTAAAAATCTGGTGTTTTTCTTAAATTCCCAGCTGCCTAAAAATCTCAATTTACAGGGGGGTGGGTGTTTGCAGCCCTTGTGGCTGTAGAGAAGTTTGAAAACAGGAAGCAAGTTTAATCCAAAGGCTCAGAAACCAAAACACAAAACTAACAGAACCCCCCTATATTTATTGTTCAAAATCCCCCCCCCCCCCATGACTTCTTTGGGCCCAACTCGTGATTTTTGGAAGGCTGCCCTTTTTGTCCCTCCCCAGGACATAAACCCACTGGACAGGCTGTAAGGAAGCAGAGAGAGACTATGAGATCAGATGGAGGGGACCGGTAGTGTGCCAGTTTCCATATAACTATTTAGCACCATACATACAATGAACACATAGATTATGCCCGTTTATTAAAGGGAAAACAAAATGACCCACTTCCCTGATGAAATCAAGGGTGGATGTGATACAGTCAAAGGCACAACCTTCCTCGTGTGCAGCAGACTTAACACACCGGATACTACTCGGGTTCTATCCCATGCCAGCCTGGGGGGTGACCAAGAGCAAGTCGCTTCACGGCCGTGCCTCAGTTTCCTTGTCTACAATGGAGATAGAACTGCTGCTAAACCGGGGAAAGTGGAAGAGGGCGAGGCCTGATCCACGTCCACAGTGACTCCGCACCCTTCCGGGCATTGCCTCCAGCGAGAGGGGTGGAGGAGTAAATGCCGGGACCCGCCAGGAGCACGGGGCAGAACCGCTCCGCCTCGCGCCACCTGAGAAGCAGCAGGCGCCGCAGCCAGGAGCGGCGCACGCCGAGGGCAGGCAGGGGCTCGGGCCGGGCCGTTAAGAGGAAGACGGCGACACGCGGCGCAGCTGCTGCTGACTGAGAACGTGTGTGAAATAACAGCGAAGCGAGAGCGAGCGAAACGGAAACGGCTGGCGGGGAAATGGGGACAGGCGCCACCGCCGGCCGCGTATAATGACGTTTCAACGGCAACAGCGTTTCCGGCGGCGCGTGCGCAGAAGGCTCCGGCAGGGAGCGAGGAAGGGCTCCCTCTAGGGCTCAGGCGGGGGAGGGGCTCCGGCAGCGGCACCCGCCCGTAGTGACGGCGCCGCCGCCGCCAAGTATCGCGAGAGGTGAAGCGGCACCGGCGCTAGAGGTGACCGAGGCACAGGCGACAGCGGCGGCGGGGACTGAGGGCTCCTCCTTCCCTCAGCCCAGCCATGGAGACGGTGGCCGGGGCGGAGGGAGGAGACGGCGGCGAGGCGGCCGGGCTGGGGTCTGGGTCCCCCGCGGGGCTGAGCGGCGGCAAGTCCTCGCCGGCGGCGCCGCGGGGGCTGGTGCGGGTCTGCGACCTGCTGCTCCAGAAGAAGCCGCAGAAGCCGAAGCGCAGCCGGACCTGCCGCCCGGCCAGCAGCAGCGAGAGCAGCGAGAACGGCAGCGAGGAGGAGGACGACGAGGAGGTGTCCGAGGTAGGGCGGGCTCGGGCCGGAGGGGTCCGCGGGCAGGGGGCCAACCTTTCCCGGCTCGCCGTAGCGAGGGAGCCGGGGACCTGGCTGCGGCGAGGCTCGCCCGCCCGCCCTCTCGCTCTGGTTTCATAAGCCGGGTCGGGCGCCGCACGGGCGGGAGGGGGCAGCACCGCGCTGCGCAGCGCTGCCCCGGGGAAGGGGCCGGGAGGGAGGCGAGGAGGAAGCTCGGGCAGGCGGGTGCTGGGCCGCGCTAGGCAGCGGGTCCCCCAGCGAGAGGGCGGGGGTTGAACGCTGAGAGCACCGGGGACGCGGGGCAGCCCTGGGCTCGACTCGGCCGGCGGAGAGAGGGGTGGGCCGGGTCCAGCCATCGCCAGGGTCCTTCTTAGTAAGCTCGTTTCGCCCGTTAGCGCGATGTGCCCAGACGGGCCGTGTCACTCACGGCGGAGGCTGGGTGAGTGACTTGTGGGGCACTGGGACAAAACCGAAACCCCTGTCACCTCCAGCTACTTCTGGCGACGAGTGAAGGGAATGGACTTTGGTCTCCTTGTGTCAAGTAGTGCACCGGCTGAAGTGCCGTGAGGGGCCGATTTTAAGTAAGTGCATAGAACATATCTGAATTTACGAAGCCTTTGGAATACCATCAGGTTTTCTTAGGGTGCTGGTATTGTTTGGGATGGAAGAAGTGAAATACAGTCATGCAAGCAATTTCATTAGCTCAGACATTCTCAGATCAGTCTTTTAGGTCTGCAACAAATTGATAGTGAATCACACAGAATTTGTACATTCTCTCTCGCTGAGATGGTGATCAATGAGGCTGTTTGTACCTCAACAGGTTGATGGTTCATCTTCCAGACTTGTCATAGGTATGTTTACATTACGGTTAAACACTTGTGCAGCTGTGTTCATTTGAGGCAGTGGTTTTCATCCTTTTTGTGGCCCACTCAGCACATGGCTGCAGCCTGTGTAATATTCTGAGGGCTATACAGATTGTGTGGAGAGGGAGAGCACATAACACACAGAGCTACACGTGCATCCTACAATGGTAAATAGGCTGAGAAATGCTGCTTTGGTGTCTTACGCTGCAGGGCTATAAAACAGAATGTAGACATTTGAGTTTGGTATATGGAGCCTGGTCTTGGGGACCCTCCCCCTTGTGGAGTCTCAACCCAAGTCCAGGCATCTTTGTTTCTGTATGTAGCCTCCTGCACCTGAGTCAGCAGATGCAAGCCAGCTGTGGTTGTTTTATTGTGGTGTAGACATACCTATAGACTTTAAGGGACCATCATGATCATCTTATCGGACCTCCTGCACCTGTTAAGCTATACCCTCACCCACTCACTCCTGTAATAGGCCATAACCTCTGGTTGAATTATGGAAGTTCTCAAAACTTGATTTAAAGACTTCATGCTGCACAGAATCCATCATATACTCTAGTTATAACCAGTAAGTTACTCAGAAGGGGCAAAACCCTCCCCAGTGCTTCTATTTATTTGACCTGGGGAAAAATTCCTTTCTTAGCTAATCCAGTATTGAGTCTCACCAAAACCAGAGAGTATTTCAAGGAAAGGTGCATCTGCACTGTAATCTTCTTCTTGTTGTTCCATGGAAGAGAACACACTGATCCTCAAATTGAGGTCAGAAACATTAAACTAATGAAAATTGATAACTTTGTAAATTTTTTGTTTGTATAAATGCAGATGTTTTGCTTTCTGAATATGTAGTCTTTTTTATCCTTTTATTATTTTTCTCAGGAATATCCTGTAGCAGTGGAATTCAGAAACTAATAATTGACATGTTTTTTGGGGGTTATCCAGTGTGTCTGAGATGAATCACAACTACTTGCTTACAGCCATAGGGAGCTGTGCCTGTGCACATTAGGAGAAACTCTTTGTCCTCTGCCGCTAGCTGCTGACATCATAGGAGCTCTGTTTTGAGTTGCAAAAAAGCAGAGCTTTTGGATTATAGGCTAGCAATTTAATGCCCCATTTCGTTACACTTGAGTGCTCAATCCCTTATCATCTTGGTACCTGCGGTGTTCATCAGGCCATTGCTTCTCTGCAAACAGTGCAGCCAAGTTTTCTAGTTTCACTTCAGTTCAGTGCTCTTCTTAGCCCAGGGGACTTGTATTTAAAATAAAACCAAACTGAACTTTCTTTAACAGAGCATGAGAGAGAGATTTAAATAAAAGCAAGTATTAAGGGTAAACTACTTTTCTGACTAATAAGGTATTTCTTTTACAGTGATGACTGCTTGCAGCCCTTGTCTAATTCAGAAAGCTGTGATCCACCTTTCATGAGACAAAACTGCTGGCAGTTTCTCTTCTGAAATGGATAACCGCGGGGTCATTTCTTTGGTTCTTATCCAGTTACAGGCTATTGTCCTTTAGCCCAGGGATCCCCCTCCTCAGAGAAGTCTCCATGGGTTGCCTTGTCTTTGTAAGTTTCCACTTGGTCCATATTGTGAATAAACTGCTGTCTACACAGATATCCCTTTTTCTCCACATTGATTGTTTGCCCTGAGACCCCACCTCATCTCAAATAACAAGTTTCACTTTAAACTTTTTGCAACCTAATAATCAACATTTTAAACATTTCTTAAATCATTTCCAGCACAATAGCCATGACAATCAGCTAGTTCTTAGCTTCTGGCAAAAGCCACCACAATCCCCATCAGTAAAATATTGAGAAGGTGAATGGACATGGAAAATATATTTTCCTGGATATGTCTGTGTCATAATTCTACGTAATAGTAAAATATTCTCTTATCCTTGTTTTATCCTGGTTTCCATTCAGTGCTGAGTGGCAGGCAGGCATCTTATTGTAAAGGACAAGTAAGAGTTAACGTGTTCAATTCTTACTTATATTTTATATGTCACACATGGATCTCGCTAAATGTTTCAGTCTTGTATCCTGTTAAAATTTAATATTTGCTTCTCTCCATTATAAGCATCATTTTTAAAGTAATTCACTTATGAAATTTAAGCTTCTCTGTCAGAATTAAGCTACTCTGTTCTTAATAGAAAATAAAATATGGATAAAGTAAGCCTCTTTTGATATGTTTTGGTGGTAAGAGATGAGCTTAAATGTATTTGTAAGGAGCTGAGATTTGAGTTTTACCTTATCAGTTATGCTTTTGGTGGTAGTTTTAAACTAGAATTTTCCTATTTTATTATATAGTGCCAGGTTAAAAGATGAGTATGATACTTTATTTGGTAAAGGAACATATTCTGCATCTATTTCCATAGTAACTGACAGACATTTACACAGAGCCTTTCATCCAAGGACTTTATTATGCTAAAAAAGACATCTACAGTAGGTGCACTTTGCTTCTGTAGACTCATAGACTCTAAGGTCAGAAGGGACCAGTACGATCATCTAGTCTGACTTCCTGCACAATGCAGGCCTCAAAACCTTACCTACCCACTCCAGCATTAAGTCACTAACGTATGACTGAGTTATTTATCTCCTTAAATCATAATTTAAGGACTTTTAGATACAGAGAATTCACTGGTAGGTGAGCCATGCCCTGTGCTACAGAAGAAGGTGACCCCCCCACCCCCCGAGCCCTAGCCAATCTGCCCTGGGGGAAAATTCCTTCCTCACCCCAAATATGGCGATCAGTTAAACCCTGAGCACATGGGCAAGTCTCAACAGCTAGTCAACCAAGAAACAATTCTCTGTAATAACTCAGAACCCACCCCATCTACCCTCCCTTCTTAGGCTATTTGCACATCTACCACCAGTAGCCAAAGATCAGTCAATTTCCAAAATAGACTATCTGACCATACCATCCCCTTCATAAATGTATCAAGCTCAGTTTTGAAAGCATTTATGGCTTTTGCCCCCACAACTCCCCTTGGAAGGCTATTCCAGAACTTTACTCCTCTAATCGTTAGAAACCTGCATCTAATTTCAAGCCTAAATTTCCTGATGGACAGTTTATATCCATTTGTTCTGGTGTCCACATTGGTGCTGTACTCAAATAATTCCTCTCCCTCCCTGATATTTATCCCTCTGATGTATTTATAGAGAGCAATCATATCCCCCCTCAGCCTTCTTTTGGTTAGGCTAAACAAGCCAAGCTTCTTGAGTCTCCACTCATAGGGCAGGTTTTCTACTCCATGGACCATCCTTCTAGTCCCTCTCTATACCTGTTCCAATTTGAATTCATCCTTTTTAAACAGGGGGACCAGAACTTCACACAATATTCCAGATGGGGTCTCACCAGCACCTTGTGCAAAGGCACTAATGCCTCCCTGTCTCTACTTGAAATATCTCTCCTGATGCATCCTAGAACTGCATAATCTTTCTTCACGGCCACATTGCATTGCCGGCTCATAGTCATCCTGTGATCAATCAGTACTCCGAGATCCTTCTCCTCCTCAGTCCGTTCCAACTGATGCGTCCTCAACTTATAGGAAAAAATTCTTATTTGTCCCTAAATGCATGACCTTGCACTTCCCATTATTAAATTTCATCCTATTCCTGATATTCCAGTTTACAAGGTCATCCAAATCTTTCTGTGTGGTATCCCGATCCTTCTCTGCATTGGCAATACCTCCCAACTTGGTGTCATCCACAAACTTTATTAGCACATTCCCCCTTTTTGTGCCAAGGTCAGTAACAAAAAGGTTAAATAAGATCGGTTCCAAGACCGATCCCTGAGGGACTCAACTGGTAACCTCCCTCCAGCTTGACAGTTCACCCTTCAGTATGACCTGCTGTAGCCTGCCTTTTAACCAGTTCCTTATCCACCTTACTATATTTGTATTAATCCCCATCTTTTGTAACTTAACTAATAACTCCTTATGTGGAACTATATCGAATGCCTTGCTGAAATCTAAGCAAATTAAGTCCACCGCATTCCCTTTATCTAAAAAATCTGTTCTCCAAAAAAGGAGATCAGGTTGGTTTGGCACGATCTACCTTTTGTAAAGCCATGTGTGTGAGAAGATCCTGATGATAAACAGATGGCTCAGGCAGTGGTGCTATTAGGGGGGCTTTGGCATGTATGGTCACTGGGAGGCATTCATGGACAGAAGACTGTTCTCCTGGGATGGACTGCACCTGAGTAGGGAGGGAAACAGACTTCTGGGAGGGAGATTAGCACAATTGATCGAGAGCTTTAAACTGGGGAGATGGTTGGGAGATGCCCGAATAATCGCTGTGCCTGATATTAGTGTTGAGAAGAAGGAAAATGAAATAAGAAAGGACAAAGAAATAGGGAGCAGCATGGAGGTTAGGAGGAGGAATAGTGTAAATGTCAGTCTGGCGAGAGATATTGTCTGTAGAAGGACTGTGCCGAATCAGGCAAAGAAAGTGAGAGAGGCCAAGCAGCAAAAACTAAAATATATACTAACACGAGAAGCCTGAGTAACAAACTAGAGGAACTGGAGCTGCTGGTAGAGGAAGTGAGACCAGGTATTATAGGGATAACTGAAACATGGTGGAATAGTAGTCATGACTGGTGTACTGGTATTGAAGGCTATGTGCACTTTAGGAAGGACAGAAACGAAGGCAAAGGTGGGGGAGTGGCATTGTATATCGATGAGGAGGTAGACTATAGGTCTGTTATATTACTGGTTCTGTTGGTATTCCCTAATTCATATATAGGGAGTATTCTCTCTAAAACTGGTACAGTCTTTCAAAACTGAAGTATCTTTAAAAGTTTGACCATTGTGTTAGTGTAGCTCACTCAGCTTTTTTTATAAAGGTATTTGAATACTATGAAGTTTAGTTAAATATAGTTAAGCATCATGAGCATCCTTCTGATCTAAACTGCTATAAAGGAAGAAAGGTGCAAAGCTGTCTTGTGGAGAACTAAGTACCAGACCATGCTAAGTTTAAAGTTGAGTACCCGTAGCAAACTTTGCAACTATCTAATTCAAAAAAGGTGATAAGCCTTGATAGTGCCATCACCCCTCCTCCTACACCTCATCGAAATACACAGGTGGGCAGTTGCATTTTCCATGGCTGAAGTTTTGTGTGGCCTTAAAGAGTAGCCCCAAGTATAATGCAGTCAGGTAACAAAGTTGGTGTTGCCCAGCTGTATAGCTCATAAGAGGCACTGCTGGCAACTGGGAATCAAGGAGCAGTGATCGATTCAGTAGAATTTTTAGACTACAAGACCCTTTTAACAAAAAAGTGAAAAGCTCATTTAGCTGGTTCCAGATGCTCCCTCAAGCCAGTACACATCATTGCATATTGTATACATGATGGGATCAAAGAATCAAAAATGATGGAAAACTGAGATGCATGTTCTTAACACTTTGTAATAATAAACCAGTCTCTCCACGTTTGCTGGTTTGCTTATAGTGTGTTAAGTCAAGGTCCAACATCAAGATTTGGAGAGATGGTGGGGGGGGGGGAGAAATATCGTGAAGAGGCAAGGAAGGAATGATTTTGTGTTTCTTGTGACAGAGCTGGATGCATAGTTGGCATTTTGATCACTGAAAGAGCAGTTTTCGAATCTAGAAGCTTCTCGGCATTATAGTCTTAAGAATTTACTTAGTTTTGTTCAGAATTACAAAAAATTCCCAGACTAGAAATACAAGTTTGGGTACCCAGTAAAGAGCATTTCACATTCAAAGTACTAAATTTGTGTCATTGAGCTTGAGTAATTTGATGCATTTGGGGATGTGTGGTTTCTCTCTTCTTTACAATGACTTCCCCCTGGAAATTCAAAATGCTTGCTCAAAGCCGAATCTTGTCCTGCTCTCACTGATTTCAGAAGGAAATAGTATGCTAACTCAGTAAATTATGCGCAGCTTGATGATCCAAAGTGTTCATCAGCTTCTTTAGATACATGGGATGTGGGGATTTAATTATGGAGGGGAAGGTCATATTTTATATCAAGTATTATTCAGTGTCTCCTGGGTAGGAAATGTGTTTTGAAGTCTTTTACATAGTAGGGAATTTTCTTCAACAATAGTCCCCACTCCCAACTGATGACATCCTTGATTTTTAATGCAGAATACTTGGTTTTCTTCATGCAGCTTTTCTATTATATTTTTAATTCCTGAGGAAAAATAGTCAAATGAGATTAAATCTTATATTCATAGCTTGAGCAGCTATGAAAGCACATGTGCACATGCACACAATAGAACCCATTTCCATAAATTCCTTCTTTACTTAAATCCCTGATTTCAGAAATGTTCATACTCTTGTCATTTTAAACATCGCTAGTGAAGTTGAGCTGGTGTGAATTTGTTTCTTAAATATTAGATAATTGAAAAATGATTTGGTGAGTTAAAGCAACTGATCAGATCTCTATTCCACATCTTAAAGTTTGTATTTTAAAAAAGCACATGCCTTTTTTTTTTTTTTTTTTTTTTTTTTGAAAAGGATTAGCAGAACATTCAAAGCTGAAAGGAGAGGGGAGGTAAAATAAGGAGAATGAGGGTGGACCTTGAGTAGAGGCTGAGGCAAGACACATTGAAGTAGGGCTTGGGAAGGGGTTGGAGCAAACAGGCAATCAGCATGAGGAGAGCATATCTGGAGGTCGCCCTCCCCATAAAAGGAGTGGTGGGGAAGAGAAAAATTTAACAGAAACAAGAGAATGTGATAAGTTACATTCTTGGAATCACCATCATTGGATATTGGAAAAGGTCAGACAATTTTTTGTCAAGGATAGTCCAGCTGCTAACAGGGTGGCTGAGATGACCTTTTGACATCTATTCCAGGCCTACATTTTTGTAATTTTGTTTCCCTTTCCTCAGCCTTTTCCCTATATTGTCTAGTTAGAATGACTTGATCATAGTTTGTAAATACCTACATGGGTAATAAATATTAGATAATAAGCTTTTTCAGTCTAGCAGACAATGATATAAATGGTTCCAATGGTTGAAAGGTGAAGCTACATAAGTTGAGACTGGAAATAGTGTACATTTTTAACAATGAGGATAATTTTTAGAAGAAGCTACCATCACTGGCAATTTCTTTAATTAAAAAAAAAAAAAAAATTAGCTTAAACAGGAATTATTTTGGGGCGGTTTTGTGGTCTATGAAGAAGATCATCCTAGAGTTTAATGATTGTCTCCCTAGAATCTATGAATTATAAACTCTTCAGACAGACACTGTCCCTTGCTATATATCTCTACTGTGCTTGGCACTGTGAGGCCTGGATTCTGGGTAGGGCCTCTAGGAGCTTATGTAATGCGTCTTCAATATAAAGCAGCAAAGCACCAGACAAATCTTTTTTCCCACTTTATAGGTCACCTACACAGGAAGCAACTTTGAAAGAAGCGGTTACCTTTATCTCAGGTTATGAATAAGTGAGAAATAGTCTGACACTGAGACAAAAACATCATTCTGAATACTATTAAGATCTCAGTGTAGAATAATAGGTGTGGCAAATGATTTTTGGAAGGAGTCAAATTGATTTTTCCTTTTAACTTTGCCATCATAAATATGCACAACTTAATAGGTGTATAGTATGGCCGAGGGTTGCAGGATGATGTTTTTGAAGCATTAACAAATGGTCACTGCCAAATGCAGGATGCTGGAGTGCATGAATATGGCAAATCCTATGTTGTCTACACTCATCAGTTAAGAGGTGAATGTTTGCACATTTTTCAGTACACAGAATGAAGACTCTGCCTGAGAGAGCTGTTGCTGTGTATGACGGCCAAATTCTGTCTTAAGAACATAAGAACATAAGAAAGGCCGTACTGGGTCAGACCAGAGGTCCATCTAGCCCAGTATCTGTCTACCGACAGTGGCCAGTGCCCAGGTGCCCCAGAGGGAGTGAACCTAACAGGCAATGATCAAGTGATCACTCTCCTGCCATCCGTCTCCATCCTCTGATAAACAGAGGCTAGGGACACCATTCTTAACCCCTTTCTGGCTAATAGCCATTTATGGACTTAGCCACCATGAACTTATCCAGTTCCCTTTTAAATATTGTTATAGTCCCAGCCTTCACAACCTCCTCAGGTAAGGAGTTCCACAAGTTGACTGTGCGTTGTGTGAAGAAGAACTTCCTTTTATTTGTTTTGAACCTGCTACCTATCAGTTTCATTTGGTGACCCCTGGTTCTTGTATTATGGGAGTATTTAAACAACTTTTCCTTGTCCACTTTTTCCACATCAGTCATAATTTTATATACTTCTATCATGTCCCCCCTCAGTCTCCTCTTTTCCAAGCTGAAGAGGCCCAGCCTTTTCAATCGTTCCTCATACGAGGCACTCTCCAAACCCCTAATCATTTTAGTTGCCCTTTTCTGAACCTTTTCTAGTGCTAGAATATCTTTTTTGAGATGAGGAGACCACATCTGTACACAGTATTCGAGATGTGGGCGTACCATGGATTTATATAAGGGCAATAATACATTTGCAGTCTTATTTTCTATCCCCTTTTTAATGATCCCTAACATCCTGTTTGCTTTTTTGACCGCCTCCGCACACTGTACGGACATCTTCAGAGAACTATCCACAATGACTCCAAGATCTTTTTCTTGACTCGTTGTAGCCAAATTAGCCCCCGTCATATTATAGGTATAGTTGGGGTTATTTTTTCCAATGTGCATTACTTTACACTTATCCACATTAAATTTCATTTGCCATTTGGATGCCCAATCACTTAGTTTTATGAGATCTTTTTGAAGTTCTTCACAATCTACTTTGGTCTTGACTATCTTGAGTAGTTTAGTATCGTCTGCAAACTTAGCTACCTCGCTGTTTACCCCTTTCTCCAGATCATTTATGAATAAATTGAATAGGACTGGTCCTAGGACCGACCCTTGGGGAACACCACTAGCTACCCTTTTCCAATCTGAGAATTTACCATTTACTCCTACCCTTTGTTCCCTGTCTTTTAACCAGTTCTCAATCCATGAAAGGACCTTCCCTTTTATCCCATGACAACTTAACTTACGTAACAGCCTTTGGTGAGGGACCTTGTCAAATGCTTTCTGGAAATCTAAGTACACTATGTCCACTGGATCCCCCCTGTCCACATGTTTGTTAACCCCTTCAAAGAACTCTAATAGATTAGTAAGACACGATTTCCCCTTACAGAAACCATGTTGGCTATTGCTCAACAGTTTGTTTTTCTATGTGACTGACAATTTTATTCTTAACTATTGTTTCAACTAATTTCCCCGGTACCGACGTTAGACTTACCGGTCTGTAATTGCTGGGATCCCCTCTAGGGCCCTTTTTAAATATTGGCGTTACATTAGCCGACTTCCAGTCTTTGGGTACCGAAGCCATTTTAAGGGACAGGTTACAAATCTTAGTTAACAGTTCCGCGACTTCACATTTGAGTTCTTTCAGAACTCTTGGGTGAATGCCATCTGGTCCCGGTGACTTGTTAATGTTGAGTTTATCAATTAATTCCAAAACTTCCTCTAGTGACACTTCAATCTGTGACAGTTCCTCAGATCTGTCACCTACAAAAGCCGGCTCAGGTTTGGGAATCTCACTAACATCTTCAGCCGTAAAAACCGAAGCAAAGAATCCATTTAGTTTCTCTGCAATGACTCTATCATCTTTAAGCGCTCCTTTTGTATTATCATCATCAAGGTTCCAAATGTAATTCCTATTTGCTTGGTGGGTTATCAGCACATGTGCCTGATGGCAAAAGGTATATGTGAGTTTTTTACAATTGTCATGGGCAATAACAGTACATTTTCTAACTGGCTAGAATAATACAGCCTTTCCCCTATAATAGCTATGTTCAATATAGAATCCACTCTGATCTTGTTTACTGTTGTCTCATAAATTGTGCTAAGGATTCGTATTTACTAATTTTGTTAGAGAGGAATATAATCTTTTGCTAAAAATGTGACTTGTAAATTGGAGTTGCATTGCAGTTGTACGTCAATCACCTGCTTCATCAAAGAGATCTTGAATGTCCAGGCAACAGTGCTGCAACTACTGAGAATATCCCTGTAGCAGAAGGAAATATGCTGTAAATAGACTGTACTTGGTAGTGGATGAAATTAAATTTTAAGAAAAATTAGATGTTTTCAAATGAAGAGTGTAAATATTTTTATATAATGTATGTAACTTTTTTCAAACTATCAAAAAACTAATTAAACAACTGGTAAAGCTTTAATGGATGAGGATAAAATTGTTACAGGTCACAAAAACCTTGACTTCCTGTGACCTTTGTGACTCTTGCTGTTTCAGGTGGGGGTGGAGGATGTATGTCAGAAGCTGTCAGCAGGTGGGGAGACTGTATGTTCCCTGCCTCCGTGGATTTGAAGAAAGGGCAGCACAGAGCTCCAAGCCACAAGGAGCAGCGGGGAACCCCTTGAGCTCCCTGCAAGCTGTTAGTGGCCCTTGCAGCACCCAGGTCTTGTGGATGGTCAGGGTGATGTCACTGGAGCTGCCATGGTCAGCCAAGTCTTCTGCTTTCGGCTCCTGCACCTCCCAGCTGCCATGGGCGATAGTCAGTCCCTGGAACTCCAGTCCACTGTCGTGGGTGGTGAGGAGCCCCCTGAACTCTGTTCTGCTACAGTGGGGGGAGGGGGGGG
>ML685884.1:4823541-4872208 GCA_007922175.1 Pelusios castaneus | reverse complement strand
TTCTGTGAATTTTTGTTTATTGCCCATGACCACTCCCTGACTTTTACCAAAATAACCGTAACAAAATCTTAATCTTATTAATTGCCTAATTGAAGTTTACGGTATTTATTTCTGGCATGCTGTTCAGGGGGAATGCTTCAATGTTCTGAATCAGCTAGCTACCAAATGTTTGTAACTAAGTTAGCAGTCAGGGAGCTTGAACATGTTTTTTCTTCCGCCTTCCTAATATTGCTCATATGTTCTTTAAACTGACATGCGATGGATAGAGTTTGACAATCAATGCTTTTTCTATGTCACATGCCATATGGTAACTCAGAAAACTGTCTTCCAGGCTTCTTAGAAGCATAGCTTTCAGCAGAAAGCTGTATAGATACAGATATTTGCATGTGAAGAGCAAATAGTAAAACTAGACAGTTAAGTTATTTTAAAAGGTGAATCTCATTCTGCATCCAGAGTTGTAATATCCTGTTTAAAAACTTCCTTATTCATTCCCAATTTCTACATGAAATGAATTCACAATTCTCTATTTTGTTTTTTTAAAAATGTATTTTTCTGATGTCTTAGTTTATCCAAGACAAAATGTCTGTGTAATATATCTACTGTAAAGCCAAGAAACAAGAACAAACCTGTAAATAATCTGTTCTGTACATGACTTGGTGCATAAAGACCAAAAGTACTTGCATATATTTGACTTTATTTCATGTACTACTATGAAATAAACTTGAATGGAATAGTGATATTTAAACCATTTTACCTTTAATCTCAAAGGTTTTTTGCAAATTCTCAAAACATGTTTGAAATTTTACTTTATTTTAAACAAAACTGCTGCTGGCAATATCTTAACTCTAAAATATTGTTCAGTTTATAGTGCTTTAATGAATAGCAAACCCTACTTCGTGAAAGTTTAACTTGTTAGGTTGGTTTTCCCTCTCTGAGGAATCTTCATTATATTAAGATGTAGTCTTTCTGTGCTTGAACTAAGCCAGTTTGCCACTGGATTTTCTAGTGATGTCTAGAAACGATACGGATGATACTTGGAAATGCTAATGTTGCAGGAGTGTTTTAAGACATGCCTACAAAAATGGTATTTGTATAGGTTTGTGAATGTTCCTTGTATGTTTTGACTTGGTCTTGATGAAAATTTAAGATTGCAATGCAGTACAAAATTAATTTTTTAGCTGCTGCACTAAAAATTGTGCCCATGAATTACTGTATGAAGAGATCACTGTTCTCACCTGCTAGATTTGGCGAATCCTGATTCTGCAGTGAATTTGTGGACCTGAGTTCCTTTCTGTATAAAGTTTATCAGGATTGGTGCCTGGAGTGCTGATGCTGCAAATACTTAAGCATCTGAATCCACTGATCTCATTGGGGCTATTCATGTTTTTTAAGTTAGACATGTATGTAAGGCCATGTCTACACTACCACTTATATCACTCATGGGTGTGAACCCCCTCCCCCGCGAACAACATAAATTTCACAAGCATAAGTGGCTGTGCGCATAGCACTGTTGGCAGGAGAGCTGCTCCTCCTAATGTAGCTACTGTCACTCATTGAGGTGGTTTTATTATGTTGACTGGAAAGCTCTCCCCTATTGGCACAGAGCAGCTATATAAGCAAGCTTGCTAGTATAAACATGTCAGAAGTCTTAGCAGGTTTGAAAGATGATGTCTAATGGGGTTAAAATTAGAAGGGGCATAAAAGCCCCCTTCTCTTGTCATCTAGTTCTTGGCCTCACAGTATTCAATTCATGTCTTAATCTTCATCTTTGGACGAAATAAGGTATCTAAAAAAGAGAGATGGTAGAATGAAAGAAGAAATGTCTGAGTATTAATAAACTATTGAGAAAAAGTAAGGAAAAAACCCACTAACATTAGCTCACTCCTAAAATTTGATTATAACACTAAATATTTTTCATGTAACCAGTATAGAAAATAAGGTTGATGATTTCAAAGTTTTGTTTAGTCATTCTGTTTCCAGTGAAATTAATGGAGGTTGTGCGGCTAAACCTGTTAGTTTTGATAATCCAGCCTAAATCTATGGAGAAATACCTAACCAAACTAAATGCTGTGTGAAGTTAGGCTCCTATGTCTATATATAGGCACTTAAGATTGAGTTTCAAAGTTGTTGAACACCCAGTAGTGTCTCTGGATTTTTGCGTGATACATCTTTCAATACTTAAGATAATCTCCTTGTCTTATCAAATGTAGCAATCAAACTGCTGCACACAGAATACAACCATGTTAATATAGCAGCATGGAAATTTTAAGTGTGAGTTCCTAGTATGTATTTAAGGGGAGAGTGAGGAGGGACTGTGTGGCTGGAGAAGAGCAGCTCCAGATAATTTCCTATGCTTTCTTTGAGTGGAGCTCCTGCCTGGCAGTGCTCTTTCCCTCTGCCACGCCACCCTCCCCAGTATTTCAGATCCATTTCCTGTGCACATGTCTCTCCCTGTACCATCCATCTTTCATGATGCTGCTACATTCACAGTTCTGCATTACTATGCCATCTCTTTTCCGAGAACCCGCTCTGCTATTCTGCCTGCCCCCTCATTTTATTTCTAATAATTTCTAATACATCTTATTATATTTCTCCTTTCCCCGGTCTCTTTATACACTTCTTGCCAACGTTGCTTCATCCCTTCCCCTTAAAAGAGTAGGGGAAAACCATACCTAGGAAAATCTCCCCCTGTTCCCTACAGAAAGTTGTGTAAGTCATTTTATTATTTATTTATATCACAGTAGCGCCTAAGCATTTACCAAGGACTCTGTTGTGCCAGGCGCTGTATAAATAGAGCAAAAAGATGGGCCCTGCCCACAAAAGTTTAAAATCTAAATGTAAGACAAGAGGCAGCGGGTAGATAGAAGACAGGTGATGGTACAAGGAAACAGTGAGATGGTATTGGTCACCATGATAGACTGTGGTCTCTGCACACAGTAGTTTAACCATTGTCAAATTTTTCTTGTAGGCATCATGGTGAAGGAGAGTTGTGAGGCATTTTAAGGTGGGTAAGGAGGTGGCTTTGTTATGGGTGCGGCGTATCCCTTGTGTCAGGGGCCACGTGGGAGGCTGGCATCATGGGCCAATAGGAGATGAGCATCAACAGCTTGATGGCAAATGATAAATAAGTAATGTGGGGACAGACTGAAGAGTCTTGAAAATGAATGCAAGTACCTTATGTTTTGGTGTGTTAGAGAAAAGGTAGCCAGTGGAGGTTTGTAAAGCAATGGGTAACATGGCCAAAATAGTAGGCTAGGATACAGCAACATTCTGAACGGGTACGAGTGGGGCAAGCTTGTATGTGTCAAGGTTGGAGAGATGGATGTTGCAGTAATCGAGAAATGAGGAGATGATGAGAGTGTGGACAAGAGTTGGTGTGAGGCTAGATAAGAAAGCTCAAGTGCACTTATTAATACAATCAGTAAAAAGCAGGGAAATCAGGTAAGAGAGCATTAGCATCCACAGCAACAAGTTTCAATGTATCAGACAAAACACCCAAACATGTTTTTGCAGCTTCATAACAAAAGCTCACTTTCACTCTTTACAAATAAGCATGCACAATGCGTATATCCAGTACTTCACAACCAAGAAATCTTAACTCTTGCCTCAGATTTCCTCTTCTGCAAATAACACTTTCGCAACACAGCACATTTTATATATACATATTTGTTTTTAGTTTGACTATGAGGAATGTAGTAGAAAGAATGTGACAAGAATTGTGTGGTAACGTTTTTTTTGTTGGGGATTTTTACTGTCAGTAAGAGTAGTGTGCTGGTAATACACATAGAATTTCCTCAGGGAAATAGAGAAATCTGGATAAAGGGATCACAGAAAAAGTATAGGATTCCTTTAGTCTTGCTAACCAGAAAAAAAATTCCTAACAGGAGCTGGCCTTAAAAGGTTGAAGAGTTTTATGTGGCTACTTACGTACTATAGTTCTTGCTTATTGGAGGTGGTCATTGGAACAGGTTTCACTAAAATTGTTTTGGGAAGTCTGAGTAGAGACTTGGCTAGTTTTCTGTGGCAGGCTCCCTGTTTTAAAAGCTTTTAAATCATTATTACTGGCAGATGTATTATCCTTCCCACTAGATCAGATATCTTGGGTATTATCCACTTAAATGCACAGAACAGACTTTGGTAGAATTTATTGCTACATGCAGAAGAGAATGAGTATACTCTTACTCTCCCAAGTGAGATATGTTTTATACTGATTTCTCTCCATGCAGACAAAAAGGATTTTTGGTATATTCTGAGCTAATTGGTAGTACATGATTTGATATAGACTACATTAAATCACTTTTGTTTCAAAATAGTTCCATGTCTTTTCCTACTTCACTAAAAATTTTTGGAGGCCTCCTTGGATAAAAATCCAGGTTGCAGAAGGATAGGAGAGAAGAGGGATCTGGAGTAGAACAGTAGTCCCCACAGTAGACCAAGGCAGTCATTTGTGGTTCCATAGCAATAATAGCATTCTCAGTAAAGATATTACACAGCACATGCTCCGTGCCTCATGTGTTGAGCTCCGATGGAGATGAAAGGATTGTTGCTTGTTGTTTCTTGGCTTATTATGGGGAGGCAGTAACTTCTATATAGTTAAGAATGTGATTAATATTTAAACTCCTACCTAGGATCCAAGGGAAAGGTATTTTTGACTCAACTGAAATGCAGTCTATTGCAAAACTAAAAAAAAAATTACCAGAATTGAAGCAGTCAAATCTGACCAAGTGTTAATAAATATTTTTAAAATGTAGATTGTAAATTCCTTAGGGGTGGGGATCCTGTCTACCTCTATTTGTTTAGGGCAGGGGTCGGCAACCCAAAAGATAAGAAGAGCCATTTAAAAAAATTCCTTCAATAACCAAGTGTTTTGAGAGTCTCAATGGATGTAATCTCCTGGTAGGGATAGCTGAGCCAGGGCACCTGCTGCAGGGTCCCCTGGTGGGCAGGGGGGAGCCCAGAACCAGGAGTGGCCCCATTGCAGGGCCCGCTGGTGGTGATGGTGAGAGCCTGGCATGGTCCACCTGCAGGGTTCTCTGGTGGCTTGCAGGGGGTGGGGAGAGCCTGGAGCTAGAAGTGGGCTGCCTGTAGGGTCCCTCGGTGGCAGGAGAGGAGGTAGGCTGGAGCTAGGAGCCCAGAGTCACAAGGAGGCAGCCAAAGAGTTGCCGGGAGTTGCAAGTTGCAGACTCCTGGTTTAGGGGCTCCAATTGTTATTGGGTCCTAGGTGCTATTGCACCGCAAAAAATGTTGTTTTTCCTCATTATACCATGCTGGGAGTGGGATGGAGGAGAATCCTCATCCCCAGAAAGGAGATAATACATCTGCTAAAATGGCCTCAAATTAGTGTATATTTGCCTTGAGATAGGTCTCAAATTTCAAATTCTTGTCAATCAAATGTATGAGGATACTAGCCAAAAAAGGATGAATATGATCACATTTGAGAACACACTAGTCAAATTCCTAATGTTCCATATTGAAAGAGAGACACACATGAGATTCTGATGTCCTTTGTAACATTTCTCAGTGCCGCTGATGAGCTTTATAACTTGGCTATGAAGCTCTATGCTATCCTTGGTAACCTTCTTTATGATTGTGAAAGCTGGGTAACATGCTCCAAGTAGGACCTGAGATTGCACAGTTTCTTCCTCTCCTGTCTTAGAAGTTGGAGTTACTTGTTGGGACTTGCTTCTGTTTGGTTTTTAATCTGATGCCTGTTAGTTTCATTGGGTGACCTCTGTTTTTGTTAGACAAAGGGATAAATAATTCTTCTGTATTTGCTTTCTTCACCCCATTCATGTTTTTATAGATGACCCCCCCCCATAATCTCTCTTCTAAACTGACCAGTCCCAGTCTTTCTAATCTCTCCTTGTATGAAAACCCACGTCATGCCCTTCATAATCTTTGCTGCCTTTCTCTGCACCTTTTCTAATTCTAATATATCTTTGTTGAGGTGCTCTCAGTATTCAATGTGTGGGTGTACCATGGATTTATGTAGTGACTTCATGATATTTTCAATTTATTTCTTCTTCCCTTTCCTAATGGTTTCTAACATAGTTAGCTTATTTGACTACTGCAAAACATTGTTATAAAATTACCTTCTTTGCCAACCTTTACAAGCTTCTACTGTAACTGCATCCTTTATGACTAGATCCAGGCCACCACTCAAAGTAAGAGTCCAACAGCTTTCATATATCTGGAGCTGTCTTCAGCCTCTTCAGATTTTTTAAATCTAGGAGATGATGATGAACTGGGCAAGTCTTATCTAGTATTCATCACAGAGGGCTCCAGTAACAGGGAGCATATGTACACATGAGAAATTAATGGCTCTTTTTAAGTTGTGGTTTACTTTAATACTGATTGATTCTTTCAACCTATACATCAAATAGAAAACAGAAAAGATGCTACAGGAAATTTAAAAAAAAAAAAGTAAACCTAGTAAATCAAACCTAAAACTTGAAATTTCTAAACTTGAATAAAAAGCTTTACTGTGAAAACACTTGTTTGCACGCATGCATACACAATTGAAAGTAAGAATAGATGAAACTTTATTTACACTGTTCACAAATTCAATCCAACATCTATTAAAATACATCAAGTTCAACATTAGAGGCAAAATGTAAGCTTGAAGAAAACTATCAAAACATTAATTATCCATACACAACTTTCAAGATTTCAGTCAGCTTTCCTTATTTGAAAAATAGATTAATCGTTTCACTTTGAATATAAAAAGACAAATGAGCAGTTTAATAAATAAATTTCCTTGATAGTTGACGTTTGCAGGGCTATTGAAGAGGGATGTCTTCATCGAGATACAAGGTTTTCATTCTTTAGGTAAAAAGAACTTTTGGGACTTTTTCCTTTAGGAGTTAAACCTGTTCCCTCCATATAGTTTGCTTATATTAAAAAAAACCTCAAAAATGAGACACTATCTGCATAACAATTGACAAAGTTCCTCATGATTCAGCAGAAGAATTTGGGGTGAGTTATTGGACAGCATACTTATGCAGGAGTTGATTTTTCTCAACAGAAACAGAAGTTTATATAGGCATCTGGTAGTATGTATGTTTTTACTATTGGCAGGAACTTCCTAATAAATCTATATAATACCTAATACATCAGGACTGTTTAAGAAAAAAAAATTCTTCAGAGTTTTTCCATTGACTTTTAAGAATATTAGAATTCCATAACTATTGAATTTCAAATGTTCAAGTATTCTTCTTTGTTGTCTTTCAGCATTTTCCAGCCAACTGAAATGTTTCCTTTTTAGTGCTGTCGGCAATCGTAATTTTTTTTTTCTTCGTCTTCTGCCAAAAAAATTCTTAAGTATCCAAATGAAGTTCTTCAAGGAGATTTAAATATTATGGGTGGATTTTCAAAAACATTCAATGTTGGCCTGAGTCTGTTCCAGCTGTTCAGCATAAAGAGAGTTGTGCTAAGTGTCATCTTGATGAGAGCTTTAATCACGCTCAAAATTAAGTAATACGAGGTAATTAGTGAAGCAACTATTAGGAAAAGAATTCTCTGACTGTTTAGCTGCTGATTTTAGTGATCTAACGTTGGAGTTTATGGTACAGTCCTGAAAATATAGTTAACAAATTGGAAACGGGTTTTTTCCTTAGAGATGTTGAACTTTAGAACTTCTTATACTTGCATTTATGATGAAGCTAAAGTTTGAAAAACAAAATGTTTATTTGAATAAGTAAATTATTCAGATCAAATGTCACAGCATTTTTGTAGTCTCATAACTGCAAAGATTACATGGTCATTATGCAATCAAAGCTGGTAGAGGAAGTGCAGTGGCCAAGGGAGAGGCAGCAGAACAGTTAGACCAATGGTAGTGTGTCCAGTTCTTAAGGAAAGCGTCTGTTCATTGCGTGCCTGTCATGTCATTCCACTGAAATGACGAAGGAGTTATGAGAAACTCAAAAGTAGTAACATGACGTTTTCAAGCAAATGAAAAGAGGGGTCTTGTGTGTAAGGCTCTGGACTGGGAGTTCAGCAAGCTGGGTGTAGTTGTCAGCTATCTTTTAGATTTCCTTGTGATCTTGAGCAAATCACTTAATGTTTCTCAATTCCTCACATGTAAAATGAGGACGATTATAATAACTAGTTAGATTGTAAATGGTTTGGAGCAGGGACTCTCTTACTGTGCATATGTGTATTGCCTAGCTAGCACCACAGATTCCTGGGCTTTGCTAAGCAGCTGGGATTTCAAAGTACTAACATAATAGAAATATTATGTTGCAAATGGGATCGCAATGTGCTCTAAATGCATTTTTACTTAAATCTAATGATCCCTAGATTCAGTCACCAGCAGAAATGATAACTGGCATAACAATGTGTAGATATTCTGAAGCAGTAACCAGATTTTAAAAAAAAAAAAAATTTTATGATAATGGTAAATTTTCATAAAGGCCTTTTTCAGGCCTCTATTTGTGCATGTCCAAAACAGTTTATGCCTACACGTGATTGTATTTGACAAGTGCAAAAGTCTTTGAGGGCACTCTAAAACATGGACATCTGTGGTGTGCTTTCATTAAAGTTACACTGGTACACACAGAAATTGTACCCGCAAAACCCATTGAATTTACTCTCTCCACACCTGCAAAATGCAGGTATGTATAGACACGTAGTAAGGGAAACATCTGGAAACAAGAGGTGGGTTCTTTAACAGAAATTACTGGAATATTTATTGTTCTCTCTAATTTTCATTAGATCCTTCTTTATTCTGGAAATGCTCACCTTTGGTCTGTCTCTGTAGTCATTGTTTCACTGTATTACTTTATGATCAGAAAACCTGCTACCTAACATGCGATAAATAAATTTGATAGTCTTTAAAAGTGCCACAGGACTCTGTTGTTTTTCTACAGTAGACTAACACGGCTACCCCCTGAAACTTGCTACCTAACACAGTTCAGTTCTGCAGTAACTTTTATTGGGTTCAGTAGGCAGAATTTGACTTTTTGATGGATAATATCTAGGATTGTTTTTAATTTATCACATTAAATTTAAACAGATGTGTGAAATTGAGGTTTCAATTTTTTTAATCAATTTATATTTTTTAGATTGCAGGAAATGGGTGGGGGGAGACAATTACTTAATGACAGTAGAAAATGAGACTCAAAGTTAATATTTTATAACTATTAAAACACATAGTTGACATGAGATGTCTAAATATGCAAAATATCCTTAAATCAAACTCTTAGATTAATTATGAAAATATTAAAGAACGTATCTGTAGACTTAGAGTATTATCTATGGAAATTTTTCTTCATCAGTTTGTGTGTTTACAGTAAAATCATTGTTGACATTTTGCTGTTAAAAATACAATCTCTCTAAGCCTACTTAAAAGTTATGGTACATAAGTGCATCTTGTAGTGTTTTGTTATGCAGGTACTTGAATGAGCATTTAGGTCTAAATCAACAATGTTTAAAGATACTGTACCATAAAAAAACAGATAAAATGCATACATTGTTATATTGTCTTGATCTTAAATCTGAATGCATTTTTTTAAAATAGAGCCTTTTCTTTACATTAAAATCTGAATAAAGATAATATACTAAAAGTTAGAGCAAAGGTGGTAATAATAATAATGAACCGTTCTTAATACAGAAACAGTTCTGTTTCACAATGTGGTGATTGTTCCAAAAATATTGGAATGCTCATCCACTTGAGTAATCTGAGTAGCGTGTGCCCAATAAATATCCTGTCTACAAAATGGGACATACTTCATTTCATATATGCTGATAAGTAGACTCTGCCTTTTATTATGCTAAGTAAATATTTAGTACAGGCCCTGTATCTTGTATTTCAACACATCAGAATTGTACCTTATTAGAGGCAGCATGTATTCCATCAATCTGGATCTGTTTTGCTTACTTCAATTGCATAAGAATAGTGAAAAGAGAAATTAAGTTCCCCATTGCAGTGTTACTATTTTATAAAGGGGGCCAGGGGGCTTAAAAGCTAAGTATGAGTGAATGATATAGTCATATGCTTTGTAGCTCTTTCAGAAAATACCCTTTTGAATGCATGAAAACTTTGGAGCTGAGATCTTGACTGAGAAAGCAGCCTCCATTATCGACCAATATTGGGAAATCCCCAAGGTTTAATTCTAGGTCCTGTCTCTAGTGTTAAAAGAAAATTAAATAGAATCAATAATTCAGCTCTTTTAAAACCCAGGTATTAATTAGAGGATTTCCTACTCAGAGTTTGTGTTTGGGGAAGGTACAATGGGACTGGAATTTCCAAGACAATTGGTGTTAACAGAGGGGCCAATGTTGAACTGCAAGTATGTTGATGATTGGTGCACTCTGGTAAACTGGGCATAATTTCTGTTGTAAAGTTCCTAGATTCTGCTCTTCTCTGGAAACTTCCAGCATTTTGTGGCAGTTTCAGTTGAACTTAAAAAATTAAAGCATAGTTGTCAGACTGATTATTTTGGGCTGTCTGCAAACTCTGGAAGACAAGACTGCGTAACTGCACTTAGCTTTACAACCAGGAGGTCAAAACATTTAAAGAAAACTGAGATTCTGGAGCATGCACTTGCAGCAGTGTGATTGCCCCTCCCCTCCCCCCATGACCAAGTTGCTAGCCATAGAACTGTGAGGTACATAAGAATACCAGTTAGAGCACGTAACACATTCAGTCTTCGGTACAAACATAAATTTACTTCCTCTTAATACCTTGTGACACAAGTAGAGTTGCTTTTTTTGAATTTAAGCATTTGAAATTTCTAATTTGATGATTAGTTAATTGGATCATGGTGGTGACACTTAGGGTGGCATGTAGAGTGTAGACACTGCATGTATAGCTATCATTTGTATAAACAGGTGCGGAGACAGTGAAGCGCTGCTTAGGCCAGTAGAGTATGGACATGCCAGAATGTCGGTATATATCCTGTGTGGCTTTCTATGTGCCCAAGCAGTGCCTCCCAAACTGCACTGTGGTTTTTAGAAGTGTAGCCTCTTGTTGACAGACCCTTTCCTCACCACAGTGAAAGGTTCTGGTGGTATGGGTGTGTGATAGGCTGCTCCCCAAATCTGGTCTGGTGTGCTGCTATGACCCCTCAAACCCCACTCATGAACCACAATTCGCCCCGCTCTGCTGGGTGACCACTCACTCCTGAGTCAGTCCACACCAGCCACCAGCATGTAATTGATCCCAGGCAGTGGGTGTAAATCCACTAGCCACACAGGCAATGGTCCCCAAGCAAGCACACCCAGCCCGACACTACACTGGGAACCACTGTCTTACAGGGATTGGGACCCATTCCCAATCACCTTAGTCTCAAATTCCTCCACTTAACAAAGAAGTGGATTGTACCTAGCCTCCCAAATCCACACCCTCTAAAGACCTCACAGCTTTAGATAAAACAAATACTAGTTTATTGATCAGAGTGTGATCTCAAGTGAGAACATGGCCCATTAAGGCAGAATCATAATATCAATGAGTCAGGAGTGACCACTATCAAATAAAAGGCATAAACCGCATACTAATCTAACATCTCTACCTACACTGACGACATAGTCCAAGATTATGCGCAAGGTGTTGGCTATTTGGTGTTTTACAGCCATTCTCTGCCTACTCCAAGGCAGGGCCCAGGTCTTGCTTGAAGTCTGTTGCAAGATGGTGTCTTCCTGGTGAAAGCCTGCAGCTTCTCCTCAAACTGTCTGTGCCTTTCTTTTTACAAACTCCTGACAGTCCCTCCCCCTCTGTGCTGCTGTGAGATTCTCTTCACTTCTACCTCAGCAGCCAGGGAGGGCATTGCATTCCCATTCTCATGTAATTCCCCAACCTCTCAGCTAGAGATAGTCCTGAGAGTCTGAACCCTGTATCATGCATCACATCTGTACATACATGTTGCTGTAGGAAACATGGAACCATGGTAATTGTGTGGAATATGTTGTGAGCATTCACAAAGGAACTTGGTATAGTGTATTTGGCATCAAATCATACAATTACATTGCAAAACTGAACACAAAAGTAACACAGATCATGACCTAGGGGTGCACGGATGTGCATCTCATCATAGGGTGGCAATGGGGAAAAAACTCTGGCAGCTACCCCTATGGAGCGTTACCTTGAAGCTTCCCCATGCTACAGACTTTCACTGCTATGTGTAGCTGCACACCACAGTGAAAGCAGCATGCTTTTCCCTGGGCAGTATAGCTGTGTGTACCTATGTGGTGCTGCCAGCATAGATAAGATTTTAGAAAATGATTTTGTCACTTAGAGGAGAGAACTCTGGCTTAGAAGTCCTTGCTTGTTGTGATATGGAAATTCTTATTTTCAGTGTCTCCAGGCTACTTCAAAAAAGGATCCATAGATAATTTTTCCTTAACCTAAAAAAATGTATCCCATTCCTCTAGCTGGGAAGTAGCCTGAGGCTATGTACACACGATCAGATAAAAGCGCAACATGGCAATCGCGTTATAAAAGTCACGTGACCTTTATTGCGGGATAACGCGTACACACGTCGCTCCTTGCAATGCAACAAAATTCCTTGCATTATCGCGGTTGAGCGCAATGACTTCTGGGCACCTATCCCATCGTTCCATTTTCCCTGAATCGGCGCTATGAATCATGGGATGAAGGAAAGGAACGCAAAGCGCCATGGGTAAACTCTGTTTCCCGTGGTGCTTTGTGTTCCCCTAGCGTCTACCTCGTTGCCAATAGCAACTCGCGCCTATTTTCAACAGTGCAGTGACGCACCGCACCACTTTCAAGCAATCACAACAGCGACAGCATGGATCCTGCTCTGATCTCCACTGTCACCTTCAACATTCTGAATATATCTCGGCTTGTTGCTCAGTACGCAATGAGCTCCGAGTCAGACGAGGACACCGAGGAGCAGGGGCTGATCGATGCCATGCAGAGCAACAGCACCGCGTTGCTCAGCTCCTTCACCGATCATCTGCACACAGTGCAACGCCGTTTCTGGTCGAGAGAGACGAGCACCGAGTGGTGGGATCGCATTGTTATGCAGCTGTGGGATGACGAGCAGTGGGTACAGAACTTTCGAATGCGGAAAGCAACCTTTCTGGAACTGTGTTCAGAGTTGGCCCCTGCCCTGCGACAGAAAGACACCAACATGAGGTCAGCCCTAACCATGGAGAAGCGTGTTGCGATTGCTGTCTGGAAGATGGCGACTCCTGACTGCTACCGGTCGGTTGCAAACCAGTTTGGAGTCGGGATGTCCACCGTCGGATTAGCCCTCTCACAAGTCTGCCAAGCCATCAATCGCGTTCTGCTACAGAGGACGGTGACGTTGGGCAATGTTCGTGAGATTGTGGACGGCTTTGCTGCCATGGGATTCCTGAACTGCGGGGGAGCAATAGACGGCGCACACATCCCAATTTTGGCTCCAGACCATCTCGCGACCGAGTATATAAACAGGAAGGGCTACTTCTCCATGGTGCTGCAAGCACTCGTGGATCACATGGGTCGTTTCACAGACATCAATGCTGAGTGGTCGGGAAAGGTGCATGATGCCCGCATTTTCAGGAACACTGGTCTGTACCGGAAGCTGCAAGGGGGTACCTTTTTCCCTGATCAAAAAATTACAGTGGGTGATGTGGAGATGCCCATAGTCATCCTCGGAGACCCAGCATACCCACTGATTCCATGGCTCATTAAACCGTACACCGGGAACCTGGATCGCAGCAAGGAGCGGTTCAATTACCGATTGAGCCACTGCAGAATGACTGTGGAGTGTGCCTTTGGTCGTTTAAAAGGGCGCTGGCGCTGTTTGTATGGGAAGCTGGACTTGGCGGAGGACAACATCCCTGCTGTGATTGCGTCGTGCTGTGTCCTCCATAACATTTGTGAAAGTAGGGGAGAAAAGTTTTCCCCGGTGTGGGCTACGGAGGCACAGCGCCTCGAGGAAGCATACGAGCAGCCAGTCACTAGGAGTATTAGGGTGGCCCAAGGAGAAGCTGCTCGCATAAGGGAGGCACTCAGGGAGCATTTCAATTATGCCCTCCCCTAGTTAACTTCCAGGACGCATCAGGTGCACCGTATGAGCTTTTCAATAATGTGTACAAATAAACCCACTCTTCAAAGTATTTGTTACTGTTTTTATTCATACCTAAAAGGTGGGGGTGGGGTTACAGGTTGGTGTAGCTCCGGGTCTCAAAAAAGTAGCCGGGGGGACGGGACTGGATGTTGGAGTGTACCGGGGGGAAGGGTGGCCTTCAAAGAAATGCTTTGAGGGACTACGGGGAGTGGGAGGCAGACACGGCTGAACTGTCTGGAGTGGAGCCCGCACATTAATCACCTGGGACTGCAAAGCAATCATGCTCTTGAGCAGTTCTGTTTGCTCCTTCATGACGCTTATCAGTTCGTCCCTGTGTTTCTGCCTCCTCTGTTGGGATTCCTCTCTCCAGGCTCTATTCTCCCTTGCGGATTCCTGTGTTGCTTTCAGCAGCTCCTGAAACATATCCTCCCTGTTTCTTCGAGCACGCCGCCGAATGTTTCTCATTTGGTCATCTGGGGTAGACACCGGCTTTGTGAAGGTCAAATCTACTAAAAAAATAACAATAAAGAAATTAACACATAGCATAGATAACCAATGTAACCTTCCAGTAGCACATTCCACTGGAAGGTACAGGGCGGTCAACACACTACGCTTCGCTGAAGCAGACAAGGTACGTTTTAATAGACGGCTTACTGGGGGCTCACAATCTGCACTGGGCACACAGATGGAACCAGATATCTCTCTCCTCAGAGTGCCCCTGCCATCTAGAATACATATCCTACATGCCGCCGGTTGCAAGCCAGGACCGTATGCTGCTGCACTGTGTGCTGCCATGGTTCCCAGGGCTGTGCTTTGCAGCTGGCGAGGCAGAGTATCCGTCTTTGGGAGCGTAGACACAAATGCTCTCCCATCTAACCTGAGTATTAGGCTCTGGAGGTACATCGAGGAAACCTTTACTGACCTAAATGCAGATGATTATTTTACCATCACTGCTTGTGTTGATGCACTTCTAATGAATGCAGAGTAAGTAGCGTGCACAGCGGGGACCCACAAGCACCCCCACCCCAGACAATGATATTTTAGCAGGAGCCAGACAGAGCTGCACAAAGGAGAAACTTACCTGAACCCCCCTCTCCCGCCTCAGAGGACACGCTGCAGTTCAAGCCTTGGGTGGACGTCTCAGCGGGGCTGCTGAAGAGCTCCTGGCTAAATGCGGTTGCGCTTTCCTCCGTGTCATCCTCCATCTCCTCCTCCTGCTCGATCACGTCCTCATCCTGCTCGGCTCTGGCAATCACTGGATGAGGGGGGGCTGATGTGTCCACGGGACTCTTGGCAGTGGTTGTGGGGTCCCCACTGAGGATGGCTTCTATTTCCTTGTAATACCTGCATGTAGCAGGCGCTGATCCGGAACGGCGGTTTGCCTCCTTATTCTGAGCTCCTTCACCTTTGATCTGCACTGCATTGTGTCTCTATTATGCCCTCTCTCTGACATGGCCAGAGAAATTATGCCAAATGTGTCATAATTCCTCCTGCTGCCGCGTAGCTGCGCCTGCACAGCGGACTCTCCCCAGATGCTGATCAGGTCCAGCAACTCTGCCGTGCTCCAAAGGGGTGCGCGTGTTCCACGGCGGGCTGCCATTGCTACTGATGATCGGAGCACAAATACACTCCACGAGGAAGAGAGCAGGAAGTGAAACAGATGAGAAATTTGAAAATCCCGGGAATCAGTTCAGGGCAGGGCGGGGACAGTTTCGTCACGGCTACAGAGCGGGTGGGGGGAAGACCAGAGAGGACGACTTTGGAATGCTGGGACAGTTCCCGAGGCCAATCATTGCGCGGTAAGCGTACACACGAGCGCAAAAGCGCAACAGCTGTTCCACGTTAGCTGTTACCACCCTCGTCGAGGTGGTTTTTGTATTGCGCTACAACAAGGCAGTTAACGCGCAACAGCCCTGTTGAACGTGTGTACGCCGTTGTTGCTATCGCGCGGTAATGAGTTTTAATGCGCGATAAACTGATCATGTGTACAAGGCGTGAGTCAGGAGAGAGGCTTTGAGAGCAGGTCTTAGAGAGCAGGGTAAAATCAGCTGCATTCACTGAGGAAAAGAGAAACAAATTATCTTCCTGAGGTAGATTATTTTTTTCCTTAAATATCATATTTAAGGCTACATTTAACACTGTGGTTTAGTGAAGATGCTACTGTGCCGATTGGCAAGCTTATCCCATCAGTGTGGCTAAATCCATCTCTGGTGGTAGAGGTGGTAGTTATGTCGATAGATGAAGCCCTCCTCTTGACATAGCTCTCTACACCAGAGGTTAGATTGGTATAACTGTTAATCCACACCCCTTATCAATGTAGTTTACTGATGTAAGTATATTGTATAGAGATGACCTCACTAAATGTGTTATGTGCCTTTTTTTGCACACGTCTCTGGGGCGTGCATAAAGGAGGTTATTGTTGCAAGCTGGTTGTCATAAGTAGAAAATGGGGAAAAAAGGGAGACTTCTATTAGGAGCATGCATCTTGAGATGTTTGATTTTTGTTTCCGCTGTATGTAGACTCATTCTTTGGGACAGTGGCTCTCTGTAAATTGTAGCTTTGGGGCATTATAGCACTATAAATAATCCAACTTTTTGTTCTGAGCTGTTCTTCAGGGTGTGTTTTGCTTATTTTTGTTTTCTTACACACAGAAATGAACGTCCAGTTTTGTAACCTTTCAGTAAGAGAGTGCTCCCTCATTTTTTTTTTTAGAAGAGTTGTCCTTTACTTTATTTTCATGAATGTGTTTGATGTCAGAATATTGTTTATAGAGTTGTTATATAGTAAAACATAATATTGGCTAAGCTTGTGAAAGCCTTACACTCAACTCACACATTTCTGTGTCTTTGTAACATGATAACTTTTAAAGGCTGCATCTCATGCATTCAGAAATTTCAGGGAATGATTGAGGCATCAGTAGCCAGAACCACTATGATTTTTGAGGAAAATCAGGAAGCCAGAGGTGGGAGAAAGAGGGATATCTGAAGTCCCCAATATTTGTTTAGCATGGTCATAGCTTCAAGCATCTCTGTAACTGTCAATAAATCAGATTGGTTAATGGTACCTATTAATGCTTTCCAGCATAACTATACTTGTCTTCTCAGTCCCTCTTCCAAATAAAATTTGACATCGATATCCCAAATGACTTATCTCTAAGCCCTTTGCCTCCATTAATATCATTTCCAAATGACTTATGCTGCCTCATTTTTTTCCATTGTTAGTTTATTTCCTGTGTATTCTTGAAATGAAGTAAAACATTTTAATTATCTTTCTCCACTTTTTTAATTGGTTTCTGTTTACAACAATATGCATTTCTACCTTTTCTATCTAAACTTCAGTTTCTCTGTAGTGATATATAGCTGTAGTGTATTCTAGCTCTTGGCAACACTAGAATTATTTTACAGTGCCTCAAAATACTGGATTCTTTTGTGTGGTTTTATAAGGATGTTGTATACTTGATTATTTAATCAGTAATTTAAGAAGTTGCTCTTTATATGACTAAAACGATCTGAAGCTCTTTGAAGAAAGATTGATTGATTTAAATTAAGTAGTCCTGCACAAAATTTGGCTATAATTCTCAATATAAATCCTTCAAATATAAATTTAAATCCTGTTATTTTTGTTGCCAACCCATTGTTCTCTTATCTGCTGCAAAATGTTTTTTTTCCATATCCAAAACATTCCCACAGAACATATTAACTAACAATACGACAATGATTATTCTAACTTGTTAACTTTCAAGCTTTATTTCCAGCTGAGGGCAATAGATATATTTGCTTTCCAAAGAAATAGATAGTACCTCATATGTACTACAGATATTGTGAAGAGTTGATAAAGGGTATTTTTGTAACTGTATCTGATCTCTGAAGGCACTTGTTTGCCTTTTTTTTTTTTTTTTTTGGCCTCTCTACTTTTGCAGTGGAATTGGATTAAAAGGAAACATTTAAAAAACAGAATGCCAGTGTTTTCCTTGGCATGTGTAGATGTAAATTAGCTGTTGTAAATTGTCAAGGAAAAGCATGTTAGTAATCTGTCAGCCTGCTACCAAGAGTCATGTTTGAGCAGGGTTCACATTACCATGATTCCTGTTTAAATTCCTCAAAAGAGAAGACAGTTTTTATGTAAGAGATTAGACTTTCATAGGTGTATTCATGTATTGTCAAGAAGGGAGACACAACTGGACAAGAAAAAGTATATTGAGGAATAGTCCTGTAGTAAAAATAGAATATGAGAGTAATGAAAATCTCAGAATAAGTTTTATGTAACTATTTGAAGTGCATAAAAAGCGAGGAATGAAATGAATACACCTCAGTAAGTAGTGAAAATGGTGCAGAAATTAAAATTTTCATGCTTGAGTTAGCCTATCTAAATAGGCTATTTTGAAAGTCATTTCAGTCATTTTCATACATTATTAGCTGAGTATTCCAAGTGTGTTTCCATACAGACCAGAGGAGTGGGGTGAGACTGTGACCATGCACTAAATTCTGAGTAGGCTATAGATAAGGGGGTGAGGAGGAAGACAAAACTAGCAGATGTAGGTGGCTAAAAAAATAAGCTGATTTGTCTAGAAAAGTGCCTTAAGATGTTTTGGTCACATAATTAGTGATCAGTTTATGTGGAAAGATCAGAGCAAGACACATGGCTGTTTTGATAAATTTTTATTCTGTTTTCCATGTCCTTGTTTTTTGAGAATGCATGTGCATATCTTAAGGGCACTCAGAATTTTGCATAGATGTCATTTGTACCAGAGTGAATCGGAATTAACTGGTGAAAGCAAAACTGGCTCAATTATTGTGACTCACGCCAATAACTATAACTAACAGAAAACAAATTGATGGGTGAAATGCAAACTGGGAAGTTTAAAAGTTCCACCTGTAAAGTGCAGGAGACCCTGAAGGCACTCTTCTGGAGTCCGGTCTTGCTGGGGTTGTGTAGGCAGTTGCTTTGCTGCTCTTGATGCTCGGTGACTTCATATTTCACCTCTGTAATGTTTTTGGGAGTGTATGTTACATGAATAATGATATGTGGGAGCACATAATTTACCTTTGATAAAGGTAAGGGAAATTTTCTGATAAATGTCAGTACATTTAACGATTTTGCTAAAATACAACCAGTTTCCTTCCTGAATTTGCTGTTGACTGTAAGAATCCAGGTTCTTTTAAATGTGTGCAGATAAACAGTTCTGTTGAATCATATCATATATGTACAAAGTCACTAATCTGGGACTGGGTGGGTTTCAAGAGATGCAGGTTTCATTCTTGGCCCTTGACTTTTTGGATCTTTTACCAGTCCCGTTTGGTCATACACAGAGGCGGCTTTAGCCTATCTGGGGCCCTAGGCAAAGGCCCCTTGGAGGGGCCCCTATATGGCTCCCTGGCACTGGCTTTGCCCCTGGGCAAAGTGTCCCACCTGGGACCCCGAAACCCACCTACACAGCCCCGCCCCTACCTGCAGCTCCAGCGCTCTGCCCAGGTCCTCCACAGCCCCAGATCCCTGCAGCTGCCGCCCTCTGCCCCACTGGTGCACTGGCCAACCCACCCCAGGTCCTGGCGCCCCCCTGGGGGCCCTGAAAACCACTGTGGCCCTGGCTCTTCATGGTCAGCCTACTCCACGGCTCTGGCATCCTGTCAGGGTCCCCAAAACTGGACCCAGTGCCCTGCTGGGGGTCCCAACCCCACCATTGCCAAAGGCAAGGGGCACGGCAGGAGCACAGAACTGGACCCCTGAGCTGGTCCACCCCACCCCCAGGGGTGGAGCAGATAGCCGGCCCACGGGCAGGGTAGAAACATGAAGCCTGGCCTCTGAGCCAGCCCATGCAGCCCGCCTCCCCTCCTGCCACTGCCGGGGTCCCCACAGGCTTGCCCCCTCAGGAATGCCCCCCCCCCGGGCTCTGCCCCCAGCCCCCTGCTATGTGTTCCACAGATCAGGAGGCAGACATGGCTTTTGGGGTAGGGGTAGGCAAAGGGGCTCTTTACTGCTCAGGGCCCTAGGTGGCTGCCTGCTTCGCCTACCCCAAAAGCAGCCTCTGGTCTTACAGACGTGTGGCCACTTAAACTAATAGTATGAAATAAGCAAATTGTTAAGAGAACCTGTGGTTGGGGGAATTGGTTTTGGGCTTGATATGTATTAAAAACATATTTCGTATTTTTTTTAGCATTGTGTAGCACTGTCCTGCCTTTTTAGTAATTTGTATTCTGTGGTGCCAGCTAAAATGGTGACACACACATTCATGCTCCACTCCACTGGCATTTCTGCTGTTTGAACAGTGAAAATCATGTGTGCAGTTGTTTTGAGAAACTGGTTTACATTTTTAATTGTGTATTTTCTTGAAATTAACATGCTCTCTCTTCCCCTCCTCCATACAATAATCTTAAAGTGTAGTATAAATTTTAAATTCTGGAAATCATGTATAGATACCCCCCCTCTTCTCCCCATGAAATGGAGCAGAATAAGCTGTTGGCATCTAAGTAAAACTGTCTCTTAAAGTCATAAATCATCAATGCAATTTCTTCAGTATATGAGAATATATATTTATCTGTCTTGTTACTGTTGGTGACCAGAATTATGTGATCAGCTTTGAATGACGACACGATGTGCTTTTGTGGTATAAGAGTGGGAATTAACTGATCAATTGTTAATAAAATACTTATTTTTCAGAACCACAGTATTTCTCTGCTGCAAATATAAACCTAGAGGGATAGCAGTTCTGATAATGGAAGATAGAATTCTAAACTAAATTCTTCTCCTTCGAGAATGTCCCTGTGGGTATAGGCGCATCCTCGCGTCACAGTTCGGAGGCTTTTGAAGCAGTGCTCGTCAGGGCCATGCGTGGCAGTCTCACGGTGGTTGTTTGGCGCCCTTAGACGCGTGCGCAGCCCCAACCGCCTCAGTTCCTTCTCAACCGTCCATGGTTGGAGTCGGAGCAACTCGTCTTCCTGCTCGTCGATAACTTAACTGCTTTCCCCTTCTTTTTCTTTTCTTTCTATTCACTTTCAGTTCACTTCCCCTTTACTTTCGTTTGTTCTTCCCCTTTTTAAAAAAAAAAAAAAAAGAGAGGAAAGAGAGAGAGCGACATTCCCTCAGAGCCATGCTGGGCTCACCCGGCTTCAAGCAGTGAGAGACCTGCTGCAACGTAATGCTGGCCTCAGATGGGCATACCATCTGCATAAAGTGTCTTGGCCAGGAGCATATTTCTCAAAAATGATCCTGCTGTAAAAATCGCAGCGCCTGAGCGTGGCAAGATAGAGATCTCCACCTCAAACTCCTTTTGATGGAGGAAATCGCTCCAGCCCTCATCAGACTGCGGACATCAGAAATCAGATTCCATGGACTCACGTCCTTTGAAAAGACAACTTACTCCTTCTCATTCATCTTTTAAAAAGAGAAAATCCCCACTGAGAGATGCCCGTACTAAAGAGGCTCATGGTCCCTCAAGTACGCAGGCTACTGAGTCAGAAAAACGGCACCAATTTGCCTCGGTGGAGCCCAGACATAAGACCTCTGAATGTAAATCACCCGCAGCTAAATGGGATAAGACCACTCTCCCTATGGCACCAAGGAGAAAAACGGCACCGACTATGGAAACTTTTTGGCACCACAACAACAAATGGCACTGGCAGCTATGGCACCTCCTACGCTGGTGCCAACTGAGACCGGAACCCAGCCCGATCAGCCATCGGTGCGGATAGCCGCTACACCATTGGCACCACAACATAGAAACACCAGCCCAGCACCGTGCAAACGAACGAAGAGGAAAAATCACAGTGGCGAGGACGTAACAGACCAATTTTCAGACAATGGGGTTACCTACAAGAACAGCAAGTGCCCTTTGTTCTGCTCACGAGCAGGCATAGGAAGAAACTCACCTGGGGATGCCTTCCTTGTAACGTGGTCCAAGAACCTATACTGTGTTTTCCCACCGATACCCTTAATCCACAAAATGCTAATAAAAATACACAAAGCACAAATAATTATAATAATGCCAGCCTGGCCCAGACAACCATGGTTCACAATGCTAAAACAGATGTCAATCGAACCACCAATTACGCTCCTTTGCCTATACAATCTCCTCTCACAGTAATTGGGCAGAATAATTCATCCAAACCCACAGTCTCTACATCTGACAACATGGCACCTTCGTGGTTCCAACACGAAGAGCTTCAATGCTCTGGACGCGTACAGAACATCCTCCTGAATAGCAGAAAACCATCAACTAGGCGGATATATCTACAAAAATGGAACAGATTCTCAAAATGGTGTACTGTCTCGCATATTAACCCAACATCCGCTCCCATCCCCAGTCATAGATTACCTCCTGCATTTAAAAGACTCAGGCCTATCTAAAAGCTCAATCTGAGTGCACCTCTTCACCATTTCTACCTTCCATATGGTCAGACTCTTCTTCAGTCTTCGCACATCCAATAACTAAACGATTTTTAACAGGTATCCAGAAGTCTGTCAACCTACACCCACCTAATCCTTCGAGCTCAGCAGATCTCCCTTTGAGCCACTGGCATCCTATTCATTATCGCACTTATCTATGAAAGTGGCATTTTTAGTTGCCATCACATCATATCAGCACTGATGGCCCACACACCATTCACTATCTTCTACAAGGACAAAGTTATCTTACACCCACACCCAAAATTCATCCCAAAGATCTCTTCCCCCTTCCACATCAATGAACCTGTACACTTACCTGTCTTCTTCTCGAAGCCGCATGAAGATCCTCAACGCATTCTGCTCCACACCCTGGATGTCAGACGGGCCCTGACATTCTACCTAGAAAGGACAAAAACATTTAGAAACACTCCAAATCTCTGTCTCTAGAGCAGACAGATGCAAGGGACAACCTGTATCTTCAAAAAGGCTATCAAAACTCATTGCGGGATGCATATATGAAGGCTACAAAACATCAGGAACCAAACCACCAGACAATGTTAGGTCTCATTCTACCAGATCCATAGCCATGACAACTGCGTTCCTAAATAACGTACCAATACACAAAATTTATAAGGTTGCAATCTGGGCATCCTCGCATACCTTTGTTAAACATTATGCTCTTCAGCAAACAGCTCAAGCGGATGTGGCACTTGGTCGATCCGTATTAGGATCTATTCATAACAACTCCTAAGTCCCTCCTTCCTACCGGGGACATTGCTAGAAGTCACCCACAGTGGAGCACCCCCAGGGACATTCTCGAAGGAGAAAGGAAGGTAACTTACCTTGGTGCAGTAACTGGAGTTCTTTGAGATGAGGTCCCTGTGGGTGCTCCAGTACCCACCCGCCTCCGCTCTCTTTTTCAAAGTCCTCCTGGGGCAACCGGATGGAGAAGGAACTGAGGCAGTTGGGGCCACACGTGCTGCTAAGGGCACCAAACAACCACTGCAAGACTGCCGCTCATGCATGCGGCCCCAACGAGCAATGCTTCAGAAGTCTCCAAACTGCGATGCAAGGACGCGCCTATATCCACAGTGGAGCACCTACAGGGACATCATCTCAAAGAACTCCAGTTACTGCACCGAGGTGAATAAGCTTCCTTTTTTGAAACATTTGACCAGACATGTTTAATGCTCATACAGAGGAAAGTACCTCAGCATGTGGCCTTAACAGATAAAATTACAAACCGCTCTTTCTTCCTTCCATCCATTCAGATCTCTGATGCTGAGTAATTTTCCTATCAGCTATATACTGATCCCCCCCCCCCAATTTCTACTTTTGTTGTCTCAAAATGATCCTTCTTTCAGCAATCTCACTGAAAAATCTCTGGAATGGAGACTTTTTTCCATCTTAAGGTTATACAATAAATGTGGCAATAATGAGAAAAGTTTATAGGATGTGCCTGGTTCAGATGAGTGTGGATGCGTTTGCAGTTGCCTTATTTTTATGGAGCTTAGGTATGACTTGCGTAGTGTGGCAAGAGGCTGATCTTCTTAATGAATAATGGTTAATAGCAGTTGAGACAACTGTCTCCATACTATAGTAGAAAATTATCCTTCATAGTTCATTGGGAATATAGTAAGGCACAACTTTCTGCCAAGACTGACCAGGATGTTTTGAAGAAGGAAATCTTTTATTGAACACTTCTTTACATTCTACTAATATTAAAACTAATTACAAAAATAACTATTCAATCTGGAATGGGAATTTAAGTTCCTTTATTTAATTCTGTAAGCATAATTAAAAGCAAAACTGCAAAGACTTAAGAAGGTTAAAAAAAAAATCAAAGTAAAAACTAGAAACAAGTTTATAACTAGCCACTCCTGTCTTGTGGTACTGATACCAATTTTTTTCTTTTTTTTTTTTTTTTGTCTGGGGAACAGCAGTATGCAACAAAACTTGACTATTTTGCTTGGGGTACCATAAAATATTTAAATGGTTACCCAGTTCTGCCAAATATGATGTAAAAATTAAAGAATTAGAAATTTATTTTCTTCTTTAACGTAGATGACTATTTGATAATGTAGGATAAGTCACTTTTTTTCTAAGGCGTGATTAGTGTTGCAAATTTGAATTCTTCCTTTACAGACTTAGGAATTAACTTAGTTGCTAGTTAAAATTCTGTTTAATATATATCAGTTAGTGTCTAAATAAAACTACCCATGCTGTGAATTGCTGTTGTTATAGTCTTAAATATTCTTGTAAGTGCCATTTGTGCATGATAGTATTTTGAATTGAATCTATATATTTTTAGAAATTGTCATTTAACACATTCAAACCTTTGTATTGAAAGCAGGTAGTAAAGGAGATATTTTTTGAAAAAAAATCTTTTAAAATGCCAAGATGCATCAATGTGGATTTTAATCAATGATACATAATTAAGTCCCAATCCTGTAGCAATTCTAAGGTCAGTAGTATTGTGCTTGGGTCCAGAGGTTGCTCTGTAGATTGGCTTTGCAAGATTGGGGTCCTAGGCCATAAAACATTACGTTTTTGTAAATCTTTGCAGTTCACTTAAGGATGGAAAATAATAAATCCTGCTTCTTCCCAAAAAAATAGAATGCAAGTCCACTGTCTTCTTTTAAGGAATAGATGGCTACCAAGAAACTACAAAACTTCATTTGGCTAATTCAGGTATTAGGCGTTTTGTGTTTGAATTTTATATACATTTTGAAATTATTTTTTGCTACAAATGAATGAGTTCTTCTCTATCATAGATTTCTTACATAGCTAAAATTAAGTTTTCCTTCAGTTTGATATTTAGTTGTTTTAGATTACAGCACAGCTTTCTGTTTTGAAGAATATATAGAGTTCTTAAATAACTGGAACCCTGTGGGACTGGAACCTGTTGAATCCAGGTATATTCTGTAAGTAGGACATCTCTGAAGTGCTGAGGTTGATGGTAGCTCAAGGAGAACAGAAAGCACAGTTTTGTTAAAATCTAAAACTTTTGTGGGTAATAATTGAATCAACTAGCAAGAATATGAAAAATTAATGAGTGAACTGTATATCTAGTATGAGATTAATAAAGTAATGCAACATTAGGCTTGAGGATTCCACTTCCAAGCCAAGAAATTTAGCGGGTCAATTTCTTTTTACATTATGATCAGGTCCCTATGGATAATGGGTTTGTGGCCACATTGACTGTTTTTTGAACAAGTTAGTGCAGTGATTTTCAAACTTTTTTTTCCTTAGGACCCAGTTGAAAAAAAAATTTATGCCCACAACCCAACAATTACATCTTTGAGCAGTGTAGTCCAGTCTTTTGGCGGTGGTGGCAGGGGATGCTGGGACCCAGTACCTGAGAGAATGCGACCCAGTACTGGGTCCCAACCCATGGTTTGAAAACCACTGAGGTAGTGGATAATTCTTACCTCAGGTTCTAAACTTGTATTAAAAAAAATCTGTAGGCCATATGATTGCAAAGTCAACCTTTGGAATCAGATTCCAAAGGGGTAGCCGTGTTAGTCTATTGTAGAAAGACAACAGAGTCCTGTGGCACTTTTAAAGACTAACAGATTTATTTATCGCATGAGCTTTCGTTGGAGAAAGCTCATGCGATAAATAAATCTGTTAGTCTTTAAAAGTGCCACAGGACTCTGTCTTGGAATCAGAGTTAATGAATCATGTATAATCTGTTGTGGAAAAGTCTGTATAAATCTGCAGATCTCACTGCTACTGTTATAAGTGTTAAGTTAACTTCATTTCAATTCAAGTTGGTGTCTGTGAAACCTACTTATATTTAAAGTGGAGTTCCCATAAGTGATTAAGAAGATGCCATTTTTATATAATCAAGAGATCTGATTCAGAATCCTTTCTTCTTCTCACTAATGACAAAAATAAGTTTTACTGGTTTTATTCCTGTTTGTTCTTCAGTGTCAGAACAGGTAGGTATATTCCTCTTTGGGCATCATCATTGGAATTGTTTAGAGTTCCACTTACTTTTAGCAATAAAAACCCCGCAAAAGTAATGGGGGTTCACAGATTCCACTTTGGGGGCAACTTAGCCTCCTGGTTTTAAACGTTAACACTTTAAAAATAAGCTAGGAGTCCTGTGGCACTTTTAAAGACTAACAAATGTATTTTTCCTACAAACTTTCATGGGTGAAGTCCCACCTAGTTCCACTTTCTAGTATCTGGCAAAGTGGGACTGTAAATAAATTTGTTAGTCTTTAAAAGTGCCACAGGATTCCTTGCTTGTTTTGCTGAACTAGACTAACACGGCTATCCCTTTGGAATTTTAAAAACAGTTGACTTTACCAGAAACATCACTATAATGTGCTTATTCATCATGGGATATCAAAACACATATAGGGTTAGAGTATAGTGGGGTAGCTGCTGGACAATGAAATGCTTAAAATGCACTGAAACAAAACAGTTATTTCTGCCCCATGCCCAAAGAGTGGGGTAAGAAGAGAGGCATTGCATCCTTTCCATGGTGCCTAAAGCCTCCTGTGTTTCCTGGGTTCCAAAATCTCCAGCTGTCAAAACCTTCCCATAATGTCTACAATGCAGTTGTGTATATCAGTACCAAAATTTGTAGCCTGTTGACAGACAAATTTGGATCAATGTACATTGAATTGATCAAGCTAGACAGTGTATTATGTACTAACATTCATATTGAGTTCAGTTAAAATATTGCCTAAATAAGACTAAACTTCCAGTTTACAGTTGTGGAAGGTCACAGTGTCTTATTTTTGTAATAGTAGCGCTCAGAAGTCCACCTAGATTGGGTCACCTTTGCACTGTGTACTCCACAAGTACATGGATCTTGCCACAAATGTTGAGTCCAGTGTGCTCAACGTATGGATTTCGATCAGAATTGGGTCCTGTGCTCAGAAAAGAAAGTGGTGATGATGAATGCAGGGATGTAGTTTGCAGACAGTTGAAGGGAGGGAAGCAAGCAAGCTGACACTGAAGAACTAGAGAGGGGAGTGGGCATCTCTCTGTCCATCCCTGACTTCCTTGTCCTAATGCAATTAAAATGGTACTTACTAGATAGGTGAGCAACTACAAAGAGGAGGAGGGAGCTAAGAGATGGTGAGGTAGGTCCCAGTTACATGGCATACTTTTAACAAGCTGCATGACAGATTTTGTCTAGCATTCAGTATTGCAAATAGTTAAGAGGGATTCACTTTTGTGTATTTGGGTTTTGCACAAAAGTTGTATCAAACTGCACTGCAGCAAAACCCATTGTTTTACAAGATGCTCTGACATTCTGCTAAATCAATTGATATTGCATGATCACATACTTATAGTTCTACACAAATTTTGTGTTTTAAAGCTACCTTACAACAGTATTTTGAACTAAAACTTCTAGAGAGTAGAATTTGATGTGTTTCATGATGTAATAAATTAAGGCCGTATGGTAGAAAGCGAAAGATACTGGTCAGTTAATTTTTTTAAAAAGAGGGTACTTGTTTATATAATGTTGGCATGGAATTCAGTTGCTGTCTGGCTGACTTTGAAATGTGCAGTTTTTAGCAAAATGCTGCAATTAGTGTATTTGTTGTACTCATGTAAAACAGACATGACTATTTAAAATCTACACCCTATGCCCCCACTACCTCAATTTTGTAAATTGTGCATCACATACATGCGCAGGTGAACTTTTATATAGAGTTTGTGTTCTGCAGAGCACTAAATATGATCCACACGTCATGTTACGGAATGCCTGTTTTTCTCTTTCTACTATCAGTGATCTTTCAAAGGATGACTTCAGACTCGCAAGTCTGTGCCTTGCTGCCCATTTGCCTGGAAAAATGATAGTCTCTTGCAAGGAAGCCTGACCTGTAAAGATAGATAATATAGGGCTGGTTTGTTTTACAGGGAATACTGTGTAAAATTGAAAACCTTGCCTGTGGTTCCTTTAATAATATAATTCACTTCTTTCTATTTCATGAAAATGTTATACAGTGTATGGGGTAGTGTGTCTGATTTGTGTCCACCTTGGAATGGGGTTTAGGTGTCCAGGAAACCAAGCGGGCAGAAGCCCATCCTGGAATCTTTGAGGGGGGAAAAATAATTACCATGGCAGATTGGTTGTTCTGAGATGGAGTGTTTGTCTCACACAATTCAAAGGCAATGGCCATATAAGAAACCCAAACCCCCTATCTCCAGCTGCTGTGATATGGAAGAGAAGCTGCATTTCCACTAGAGTGCTGTCTCATGGATCTTTATGAACTTCATCTTTCCTACCTACTCTAGCTGCTATTTTATTTAAAGCCTCTTTCCCCACACAATCCTCTTAGCCTCCTGGAAGAAAAAGATAATTCTTTCCCCCCACTGCCCCATTCAAGAATCTCCTCACTTCCATAGTCTAGAGAACCACTGCACATCACATAATCTTTTAGCTTCTGTGATGGGGAGGAGAGGGTAGAAGAGGTTTTGTGCACTCTTGTTCTCAGCTTTCTGCATGCTGTGTAGTAGGGAGGAATGTTGAAAATTCCTCCAGCTTTCATTTTTGAATCCGGGTACACCACTGATTTGATTCTTACCAGGTTCATTGCTGTTCATAGAGGTCTGGAAAACAGCAGTGAAAACAGACACAGGTCGGTTTCCGTTTTGCTAAGCTCTGAGCAACAGCTGAGGCTCTAGAACTGCTTGAAGACTATTGCATTGGTTTAATATTGGTTTGTATTTCAAAAGTATTTATCATAGCCATGTGAATGAGACACTTCTATTTTAAATGAAAATTTAGATTCTTCAGAATGTGATGGCAGTTGAGAAAATTTCCTGCTCTTTCTAGATGAATGGCTTATTCAAGCCAAACCATGCAAGCTTTTAAGATGTCAGTGATATAAGGCTAGTTAATAGTGTCATCAAATCTGTGGATGACAAGCTAGTAATGATGGTCTTCCTTTAGCACCAGTAGCTCAGGTTCCTAAGTAGCAGGAATACCGAGTATCCTTCTTTTAATCTTCTTTGCTGGTTGAAGGAAGATACTAACTGGAGGGACTAGAACTTGTGGAACCACAGTGACTGCATATACTGATAGGTATAAGACTCACTTCAGGAGATACATTTGTACACCCTGGCCTGTGTGATGATTCTGGAGCTAGTGACAGTCCAGAGATGTCAACTCTAATAATAGTAGTTAGAGGAATGGAACAAGATCTGGAAGTAGCAGAGCTCCACAAAGTCCAAGATGAGGGACATTTTAATGGGAGATACTCTTTGACTGAATCTGGGAGCAAAGAATTCTTTTGGATATTGAAAGAAAGTTCCACATTGTAAAGAATGGAAAGCAACACACAAGCAAAAGTAGGATTCATCCACGGTAAGAGGTTGTGTGTTCTAAACCTTAATATCCTGTGGTAGTTTATGGGAGGCATGAAGCATCTTCTGTCAATTGAATAGGATAACTTGTTCCCCACTCCTTAGTTCCTTATACTGTATCCTTATACTGTATCCTTATACTGTATCCCTAGGCAGCAGAAAACAGTCATAGCTGAGCTCTATACATAGATTATCTAACGATAGATTCCCTGTGTTTTAGCTTGTAAGATCAGAAGGGACTGCTTAGATAATTTAGTCTAACCTTCTGAATAACTCTGGTAATAAAATTTCACTCATCCTTCCCGTAACTGATAATTTTTTTTTACTACATAGGTGCACACTATCAAGCCCCAGTAACTTGTGACTTAACTAAAGCATATTTTTAAGAAAGATATCCAATCTCAGTATAAAATCTCAGTTGGGGAGAATTTACCACTTTCCTTGGTTAATTTTTTAACATCCAGTTAGAATGTTTCTAACTTTATTTTCCAGCCATTTGGTCTTGTTAGGCCTAATTAAAGGTCTTTTCCATGTGACTGTAGTTATATTAAATCAGTAATCACTTCTTTTGATTAAACTAGTGAGCTCATTAAGTCTTAAGTGTTAGTGGGGTTTTTCAACCTCTGATTACTTTTGTGGCTCTTTTCTGAGCTCTATCCAACTTTCAACACGCTTAAAAAAATTCTGGACATTGAAACTGGCACACTACCACTGTAGTGGGCTCACCAATGCTACATACAGAGGTAATATCTTGATCCATGGTTCTAAGGAAAATAAAACAAAAGCACAGACTTTGATCTGGAAATTTTGCTCTATATTAAGAATATCAGAACATTAAGTATGCAAATCACACAAGCAGCCTTAACAGCTCCTCTGTAGCAACACTCTGAGAACCACCAGAAACTGAGTCTCTCACTTTTTTGTTATTACAAAATATTACACAAATATTACACAGAATCTTTCATTGAAGATGTATGTAGCCATGTTTTTTTAGAACTGGTTAAACTTGTTGGCCCAAGGATTATTTCAGTTCTGTAATGAGACACAACTGAATGTGAGGCTTAGTGGCAGTAGTTCAGTCTGGTTTATGAGAAACCAATATTTATTTATTAGTTTTTTGCCCAGAAAAAGGCCCCGTCTGGCAGGCTCTGGCAATCCCCAGATTGTTTTTTAGCAGTCTCAAAAGAACACAGTGCCATCCACGCCTTTGTGCTCTTATTGCTTGCTTGCTTTTTGTCCACCTCCTAGGTTTTCTATTTTTAATTTTCCAGCTTTCATTTTTTTTTTCCTCATTTAGATCTCAACATGGTACTAGCTGGCCATATGAACTGTCACCCCTTCCTCTACTCCACCCCCATTGATTATCAAAGTGTAGTTGCTCCAGCATTGAGAAGAGGATAGAGCACCTGGTGACCCCAACAGGTGCCACTGCATTGGCTAGGCTTGGTATGGAAGTATAGACTAACGTCTCTAGGAGGCCCTGCTGCAGCACCTGAGAGAATTGTCTGAAAGCCCCCAGTAGGGATGACACAAGTGTTGGAGTGGCAAGGAAAGGAGGTCCCATGAGAATCTATCTGAAGAAGGCTTTGCATTCTCTGCCCTGGCTAAGAAACAGCAGCAATTCCTAAAGCATTCAAAAGAACACGGCCCTGCAGTAGTCCATCTCAGCAGCCCCCTGAGGTAGATAGAACGGGCACCCATGCTGATGTTGGGGAGGAGGCAATGTGCTCATTTCAGCCTAGTGTTAGGGGCAGCTTATTGTCCTGTTGCTCGCCAGTGTTGAGACTTTATTCAGTTTTTAGAAACAAGCGTTTAAGTAAGTATAGTTTGAGATTAGAGCATTTATAGTAGGAGAAACTTGCAAACAGCCCAGCCCCATCTCTTGGGAATTTCGTAAGAAGAAAAGAAGCTGATCTATAGGAAGAAATACTAAATTCCAAGCCATTCTTAAGAAATTAAATTTAAAAGGCTATTCAGACAAAAACAATATTGAAACTTAGTCTATTGAATTTTAGCTTAATAGACATGTTCCTCCAAAGGTCAAAAGATAGGAAGACTTTTCACGCCTAGTAATTTATGAATCAAGGTGACTACTTGTTTCCATATCTTACCAAAGATTCATTTTAATTTTTTATGTTGGATTGCCTGAGCCTGGCATTAGTGTCTCAGTAAGTGCTTCACTGAGGCAGTGTTTCCTCTACAAACCTTTGCTCCAGTTAAATTTTTGCAGCACAAAACTGTAATCTCTTTGCTTTACCGAGTTTGGGAAAGCAGACAGTTGGGTTTTCTCTTAAATGTTTAATTCATCTGAAACATAAATGCTTTCAAGACAACATTGTAAAATAAAGTGGCTTATTTACTTTAAGTAGGTTATTTATTGGAAGCGTGCTTCTAGAAGAAGGCTGCTGTTACTTTAAGCAGCGTGTTCGGTGTCACCCCTGCTCTGTTGGTAGATGCCTGGCAAAGCCTCTTTCAGGCATGTAATAGAACATTCCGTTTCCTGTTCCCTTGCTGACACAGAGGAGTGCTCCTGCTGGCAGTGATCTAATCATAGTGCAGTAAGAAACATGGCAGTTTGATAAAACATGGTGGAGACAGAGGCTGAGATGGAAGCATATGTTCTAGAAGACATCCTGGAGGTAGGACTTGATTTACAAATCACAGTGAAGGATTTCTTTCTTCTGCTTCTCAGTCTGCAGAAATATGCTTACGAATTAGTCTGAGGGAGGAGGGGGAAGTGAAGTTAAGCATTTAAGCTAGCCACACAGTCCTTTTTCTCTGAGATATGCCAGGGTTGGCTCAGATGGCTCCTAAATTAGTTGAGAATTAATGTCATTTGCTTGATTATAAATTGTGAGTGGGGATGCATGGCAGAGAGGAATGAAAGGAAGAACCTCAGACTTCATAAAACGCCTGCGTGCTTGTGACCTTTAGATTAACTCATTAGAAGGTGGGGTCTGCAAAGCAGCTTTCAAAGGCTTTGGTATTCTATGTCTGACACAATTAGTTTACATAGGGGCCTGAAAGTTTATATTTTGCTGGTTAAAGAAGCTTCTTATCTTGCTTGTATCTATTATAAATGATTAAAATTATAAAAATGAGAATTGCTATATGTACTTTGGCATGGATTGAAAATAGTTATCTAGTTAAATACAATACTTTTTTGTTTTTAAAGAGAATCAGGATATTTATGTCTTTCCAAATGCTAAATATTGGTTATTTCTTTGTCGGAGCATGAAAATATATAATTTATATTTTACTATTGTCAAGGACGAGTATTGTTAATCTGATTAGTTCTTCTAAAGAGAAACTGTTTACATTTTTTATCTGTTACTGAATGAATGTTTATCAGTTGAGTTATATGCTATCTAAGATGAAGGGAAGAAATAACCCATTTCTAGTTTAATTAATTTAGAACTAGCTTTGAATACAATGTTGTTATTGCATATTATTAAATACCAGTTACATTCGCAGATCTGTTTTGTAGGCTGATAATTGAAGGAAGCCAAGTATGTGATTATTTTCTATTTAACAACATGTGCAGTACTGGTGTTGAGAATTCTCAATTACTATAGTGCTGCTGTGGGTGGGGGTAGGGGGAGAAAGAGGAGAGAGGCCTCCTGCGCATTATAAAGTGCTGCATGATCAATGAGCATTTTCTGGAGCCCTTGTGTGTGCTTGGAGCTGACATTGCAGTAAGATTCTAATAGCTTGTAGCTGCTCTGCAGAATGAAAACTGATTATGCTTGTAATTCGTTTTCTTTAGCTTTTATACCTTGAATCAAATACGTAATAAGAATACTTAATTTCTACTACTCACTCCATCCTTGCAAAAAATTGTGGCCTTGTTCTATTTGACTTTCTTTATAAAGAACTAGATTCTATTTCATTAAGAGCCAGCTCCTTTTTCTAGGTGTATGTTCAAAATCCTAATTAAGAATTCCTAGCAATACCCAGGTGCTAGCTTAAAGCAACACTGCTCCTACATTTGTTTTTATGTTTAGATTACCCCTGATGTTTTAACCAACATGTTCTTTGATATTGCATAGAATGTGAAAGTGAGAAGGAATCATAGTTCAGATATTTTCATTTCAGTAATTCCAGGTTAGCAAGGAAGTCAGTAATTCCAGTTTTGAAGTAAAAAAATGCATTAAAATGACCTTTTATCCTTACTCCTGATATTTTCAAAAGTTCAATACATTCCAGAGTTCTATCAATAAGTTATATTCCTTAATCGTTGGGCCTTTGGTAGTGGTCATTTTTGGTTTAAAAGATTTTCAGGTTATATTCATGAAAATAATTGGTGTCTGTGTTTTAACTAACCTCATTATAATCTCCAGAACTAGTTTAACTCCACGGTTGCCAGACTATACACACATCTCCACAGTAATTTTAATGGATCATAAGTTCAGATGAAAAGATACCTGTACTAATAAATTTTACGGTCAACTGGACAACTAATAGATTTAAGGGATTTAACTTTTTCCTATTATGCATAAATTAATTTTGCTTAAAAGTGTGTCATTGCTTTCTTTGTTAGGGGTGGGTAAGGTGAATGTATGAACTGTAATGTGCCTGGTCAAACAGATTGTCTCCTCTGTTTTAGTCCCAAGTAAGCTAAATATTTAAATGTGTGTGCACCATTTGAACCGCAGAGGTCAACATCAGTATGTCTTAAAGATTAAGTGAATTAGTGAGAGAGATTATTTTTAAAAAAAATCAAAACTCTGATGTACCCATAGGGTAAACAATTGTGACTGTATGAATATATTGGTGAGTATCAAGTTTATTTACCTTGCATAAATTCATTGTGCCCCTCTTTTTGGTAATGAAACAAATCCTGTTGACATGCCTTGACCCTGTTTCTCACTGACTTCTTTTATCAGCTAAGGCAGGCTTAAATAATAACAGTTGAGTTACTGTTGGTTCAGAAATGCTTGTGTATAGATACTTTAAAACTTTACACTTAGTTTGTAATAGGCAATCTGGAAATGCTTTGTCAACATGAAATGCATTTAATTTTTTAATTAATTTTGTATATCTTTTTGTGATCCTCATTGTTCTCTACTCAAGTTCAACAAACTAAAAATAATTTAATCATTAATGAACCTCAGTATATTATTTCAGGAATTAGTTGTGCATAATTTTTAAAAATATTTTTGTTTAAGCTGTGTGATGGTACTACAATTTTTTCAAGACTTAGGTTTTAGTTCTAGGAGACATTGGTATTTTTTATATTTAACAGTTTTCTTTACTAAGCAAATACATGGGTCTATATCTTTGGAGGTGTAGAATTTCAGTTCTAGTGTAGAACTGATTTCTACCTCTGTACTCTTAAAATATGTTTTACTTAAGAATTTGTTATTGAACCTATCATATTTTTAAGTAATTTATTTACAGAGAAACATGAAATTTTACTTTTCATATTTGCTCATGTGTTGAGAAATTCATATTTGCTCACAGTTGAAAAATTCAAAGATCCCCTTAGGGTTGGGTGAATAACACTGCTTGGGCAAAAGTCGGATCTGACTTGAACTTATCTGTGCCACTGAAGTAATTGGAGTTGTATGGGGATATAAATTAGGACAGAATTTGCACATGGGACTTCCCTACACCTCATAATTGTCCAAGGATCCATACTTTGTGAAATTTCGTAGATTTGATAAGTAAGATGCTTTCTTAAATGCTTAATATTAAATTAATGATAATAGGATTTTCCAAATTTGGCATATTTTAAAACATAAATCTAGCGCTTATTTTTTTATAACTTAATGCTAATCAGTCCTTGAAAAATTGTTTAATGGATTCTATCAGTGAAAAATTGACATCTGTGACACTTAGTTCATTGGAAATAAACTGGTGTCAGTCAGGGGAAGGGCCACACAGCAGCACTGAGTGGTTTGTTTGAGGAGGTGGAGGACAGCTCTTTTTATCCAAAACCTAATTGTGAATGATAGTAAATTAAATACTAACCAAATAAATCTTGGTATGTATGTCAAGCCTTGTTCCATTGTGACAGATATCCTTGAAAGTATTGATTAAAGAAGCTAGTGATATGTGAAGTCCATTCCTTGTTTTCTGTACCTTTGTCTGCTCATTTCTCTAAATTGATTATGGGGAAGGTTGTTTCAAACAAAATCCTGAGGAACATTCCCTCCCCTCATCCCTGTGGCCAAATGAAATCCTTGGGATCGTTAATTGCTTATGCTTCTGAATCATTTGTAGCTGAAGAGAAGGATTTAAATTTCAGCTGCAACAATTTGTATATGCTGTACTGAAGGGAGTATTTTGGTATCATGCTTTTCTTCAAAGATACCATATGACAGGGTTCTTCCAGTGGGATCTTGTGCTCCCAGGGTAAGATATTCAACTGGGTTGCCAGGACATGGTAGAGAGAATCCTATGTAGTGACATCTTCAAAGCAGCAAAATTGTAGGCAATTTATTTTCCCTCCTAACAATAAAAGCTCTATTTTAATTCAGGATAAATTATTTTTAGTTTGACATATGGATGTACTATAGTCTTGACTCAGACTTGGATATAGGCACTTAGATCTAAGATCAACTCTACACTACAATATTTTGCTACCAGTGTGATACTGGTTAAGAATATGCCAAAAACTACACCCCTACTTGACATTGCTATGTCAGTTTAAAAAAAAAAAAAAAGCCCCGTGTAGACATATTTTATGCTGGCAAAGCGACTCCTTTGCCAATATAGCTAAGTCATTCAGGGAGATGGTTTGATTATGCAGGCAAAAGAACTCTTGCTGGTGTTTTGCCTCGGATAGTGGGCTTTGCTGATATGGCAATATTGGAGGCACCCTTTTAGTATAGATGGGCCCCAAATGCAGCAAGCTCAGTACCCTTCCTGGCAGCAAGGAAGAGCTCATTTAGAAAGCTGTAATAGGAAGAACAATTCTGTGTTTCATATCGGTTTGAGATTTGGGAGATCTAGGTTCTGTTCTTGATTAGGATTCAGACATCCTAAATCCCTCTCAGCCTAAGTGACTTGCTCATATTTTTAAAAACAGATGCCTGAAGCTTAGCTCCTGAACCCTTATGTAGGCACCTACCAAAGACATGCTTTCCAAAAACACTTATGCCCTCAGAAGTTCCCTTTGACTGCGTTGGTAGTACTGAGTTCTCGGTAGCTTTGAAAATCAAGTCACTGATTTAGGCTTTCTCTAAACACAAATGTGTAGTGGTTCAACTGAATTAAATTAATTTGGGTAAAGCGCACCTTTTTATTTCTAGACATTCTTATTTTGGGTTAAATGCTTTGGGATGTTGTCAACACACTGTTTTGCATTGATTTAAGCCAGTGAAAGTGCCTGTATTGACTGATATTTTGATAACTCATCAGTTTAACTTAAAATTTGAATTAAACCATAATCCCTGTGTGTGCACTCCAGGCACTTAAGAGCATAAGATTCTTGCTAGTAGCATAGGTTTGTCCGTGCCTATGTTTTCTCTTTTTATACTCTGTGCCAATGCTATAAGGGACAATTTGGACCAATCTCCTCTCCGTTTCTTATCACTACATGATCTGAAATTATAAACTCTGTGTCTTGAAAGCTTTTCTTTAGACTTCATCTGTACATAGTTAAAAATAGTTTATTAGATAGTTTTGGGTGTTTTAGTTTAGATATATAGCAACTAAGGAGTCATTCTTCTCTCTTGCCCCCTTTTGGGGTTATCCCCTCGCACATCTTTGTCCTGGCATGAACATCTAACTATGCCCTGAACACTGGGATTAAAAAAACCCAAAACCTTCTGCTGAAGAGATTTTCTGTGATGTTCACAGGGTGTTCCTGTACTGCCTGGGTGAAGTGTAGAACTCTGAGAAGTGTGGTATCCACCATTCCTTTCCCAGCCAGACTTGCCAGGGTTGAGAGTTAAGGCTTAGGAAACATCTTATGGAGCAGGCAATGAGACCTCAGTTTGACTTAGTCTGGACAGAAACCTCTGTACATAGGGCACAGAAATCAAGAAACGTATCCTGCAGGACTGCCATTTCTGAAACGGGAGGGTGAGTAGGTATAGAATTAAGACTCCTTTAACTCAAGAAAAGCACATTCTAGAGAAGTCTTCTCCTGAAATTTCCAAGGAACTTCACACACCAGTTCTATTGGTACAGGAACTAAAACCTCCCTCCCCTGTCTGGGGAGTATATGCAACTGAAGATATCACTATGTAGTCTGATCCATGCTTTCCCATTCTTCTGGAATCAGTACTCCCCCAGAGAAATTTTGTCACCATCTTTTGACTCTTTTCATCCGAAACGGCCAATTTTGAGGAATGATCACCATTACTTAAACAAATGGGATTGGTATAGATGCAGAATCCAGGATCTCCTGGGTTCTGTCACTACACTGTAGGGCAGTATTCTTTCTCTGGATCTGTTGGTATTCCATGCCTTAGGGACTACTACAACCCATAATAGTATTATGTACTGACCATACTGGGGACCACAAGACCCTTATGCACACTGTGCTGAGTTGGTATCGTCCCAGTGACGGTCACATGCTCCCTCTCCTTCCAGACACCAGCCTGTACTCCTTCTGGAGCTCCTGGAAGAAAGGAATGGAAAACTAGATCCCAGGGTACCTCTGGTCCTGTGGAGCATGTTATCTTCTCCTGACAAAGAAGTTGGTCCCGCATTACTGCCTCTGTCAGATGACCACAAGCTTGTCCAAGAGCTACTAAGAGGTGCAGCTGAAGCACTCCAGATCCCTGTGGAGGAAATCCAGGAGTTATCCTAGAAATTCCTCCACATCACACGGAATGCAAGACTGAGTAAAGTGGCACTCTTGTTGAACCAGGCTAACTTGGAGCCAGCTAAAGTGGACTGTATGTGTATCCTACTCCAGATACATATGTACCTACACCTAAAAGTCTTTTGGGGAGAAGGTATTTACAATGACAAACTTGAAATTCTGAATAGCCAACTATCGAGCACTACTGGCAAAATATGACTCTCAGCTATTCCAGGTTTGTAATATTTAAAGATAAACTCCCCCAGAAGGACAGCGTACTATTTAAGGTAATTATCAAACAAGATGAGCTAGTTTCTAGACCAGCCTTATAGGCGGCCGTAGCCATGTCTGATACAGTCTGTAGATCTATGGCAACTGCTGTTGTGTTGCAGTGGAGATCCTGAGTTCATTTTTCAGGGTTTTCCAGAGAGACACAGGCCACTCAAATCACGATGTAAAGACTTTAAGATGCAGAGAATCCACCAGCAAGTGAGCCATTCCCAATGCTACAGAGGAAGGTGAGAACCCCCCAGAGCTCTAGCCAATCTGCCCTAGGGCAAAATTCCTTCCCGATCCCAAATATGGTGATCAGTTAAACCCTAAGCATGTGGGTAAGTCTCACCAGCCAGTCACCCAAGAAAGAACCTACCCCATCTACCCTCCTTTCTTAGACCACTTGCATAGCCACTGCCACTAGCCAAAGATCAGTCAATTACCAGACTAGGCCATCATACCATCCCCTCCATAAATTTATCAGCTCCCCTAGGAAGGCTATTCCAGAACTTAACTCCTCTGATGGGTAGAAACCTGCCTCTAATTTAAAGCCTAAATTTCCTGCTGGACAGTTTATAACCATTTGTTCTTGTGTCCACATTGGTGCAGTACTCAAATAATTCCTCTCCCTCCCTGGTATTTATCCCTCTGTTGTATTTATAGAGAGCAGTCATCCCGCCCCTCAACCTTCTTTTGGTTAGAATAAACAAGCCAAGCTCCGTAAGTCTCCTCTCATAAGGCAGGTTTTCCATTCCATGGATCATCCTTGTTGCCCTTCTCTGCACCTGTTCCAGTTTGAATTCATCTTTCTTAAATATGGGGGACCAGCACTGTGCGCAATATTACAAATGAGGTCTCACCAGCGCCTTGTATAATGGCACTAACACCTCCCTATCTCTACTCGATATACCTCTTCTGATGCATCCCAGGACCGCATTAGCTTTTTTCATGGCCACATCGCATTGGCGGCTCATGGTCATCCTGTGATCAACCAGTACTCTTAGGTCCTTCTGCTCCATCCCTTCTAATTTAAGCATCTCCAATTTACAGGAAAAATTTTTATTTGTTCCTAAATTCATGACCATGTACTTCCCATTATTATCCCTTTGCAGAGTTGTGGCTTGCCTGTGGAGCTGATGTATTTGTCATCAGATTATACTAAGGCAATACACATTTCCAGAATCCACCATGCTTTAGAGGACAGCCTCAGCTGTCACTTCTTGATGAATCACAAAAGGGAGATTCACAGCGTGGGTGTAAGCAACCTATTCCAGCATTGTGATTATCTGTCTCTTTACCTAGTAGCATACAGGAGAAGAAACACATAAGGGTATGGTTCCACAGGGACACAGGGCGAGAGCTCCAGAGGTGATGCCACCTTAATCCCGTACTTGGGAAGTCTGCTGTATCCTCTCATGTAAAGCTAAAAGGGTGGGAAAATTGGCTGACCGATCTTACACTGTGTTCCTTAAGAATAAGGTTTCCTTAATGCTCCATCTTAAATTTATCCCCAGATTAATCTCAAGTTTCCACATGAATGAATTCATGTACTTACTTGTATTTTTTTTCCTAAGCTGCTCATAAAGAACAGTGATTCAGTTTCTTGGATGTGCGTTGAGTATTGGTGTTCTGTCTTCTAAGAGCAAAACTCTTTAAAAAGTCACTCGGCCTTTGTTGTCTTTGCAGAATGTACGACAAGGCAGATGATCTTGTTAGAAAGAACAAGTGGATTTCTGATTGTGTTGCAGTTAGTTGTCTGAGGCAACTTCATGGCATGGAGTTGAGGCCCATTCCTCCAAAGCAAACTTCACTTTAGGGAGTAACTCTCATTGATGTATGTAAAGCAGTCACATGAAGGTCTTTTCATTCCTTCACAAGAAACTGTTCTTGGATGCATGTCTCCGCAGCTGATGCATCCGCAATTCTTCAGTCCTCAACACAGCACAGTTATTTTTTGTACCCCCTTAATGCATGACCACTGCTTGTCAGTCACCTGCTGTGGAATGCACATAGAATCAGTGCTCGAAGAAGTAAAATGTTATCTATAGAGTCCAGGAAATCTGTTTTATATCCGTGGATTTATTGTTCACCATTTTTTGCGGATTGGATACCAATCCAAATGTTGTATCGGTTCAGGCTATCTACCTTTTGTGTAGCTAGAGTTCTTAAAGATATGTGGTCCCTATGTGTATTCCAGCCTTCCTTCCCTTTGCTTTGGATTGTAACTGGTGTCCAAGTAATGCAAGTGTGGACCAAAGGACATTGCTAACAAGATTCTTCCAGTCTCAGGCACATGGAGCGCATGTGGATCTGCCAGTGGAATACATCTTGAAGAACTGTCGTTACAGAAGATAGGGTAACTGTTTCTCTTTAAGCTGAAATAATTGCTCTCAGTAGAGTTTGCATTTGTTTTACTAAATTGGTTTAAGCTTATACCTTTCAGAGGATTTTTTTTTTGTTTATCTTAATTCGTGTTTTTACAGTCTTAAACCAAAATAAAAAAGCATATACATACAAAATAATATACAATATACATATAATACAAAAGCATATACATACAAAATAAAAAAGCATATACATACAAATTTGTATTGGTTTAAATCAGCCTAAAAATACAGTTTTAGTTAAACGGATGCTGGTTTGTGTGTAAAAGGGTAATTAATAGCCCCGCTTCAGATACTCATTTAAAAAATATCTTGGACTTACTTAAACTTTAAATTGGATGCACTTTAGACAGATGACATCTCAGCATTTTCTGAAAACGGAGTGCCTTTAAGAAGGATGGCAAGTTGAAGCACCCAAAATCACCAGTCACTTGAAAATTTAGGCATTGGCCTTTACCTTGTGCCTCAGTTTCATTCCTGTAAAATCGGGCTATTCCTTGCCTGAGAAGTGGGGTTGAGAATAAGCCATTTAATGTTTGTGAGTTAAAGTGATGAGTACCATAGGAAAAGCCTAAACTAAACAAAAAATGCGCTCGTCCTCATGCATGCTCTGCCATTAGGCAACAGAATGCCTGTTGCATAGCAGACTAGGTGTTGATGAAACACCGTTGTGAAATACCAAACCAGTCTGACGTTCTGATGGCAGGTCTACATTGCATATCATTTTTGGCAGCAGTCAAATGGAGATGGGCAACTTACTTAAAACAAATTCCATATCTCAGTTCAGCTGCTTTATGCCCGACATGTCCACTGCACTGAATCAAAGGGAGAGTCCTCTCTCTAACTCAGTGCTACTCCTGTGGTCTTAATTGACTGGCTTCCCAATTGCCTGAGTGGGTCTTCATAGACGGAAGGTTGATCTCATGGCTGCAATTTTGCCGGTATCAGTGGAGATAAGCGTTAAGACTGTAGTATTTATCCTGTGCCCCTTTGCAGCCTGATGAGCCTTCTAAGGGCTGGTGTACAATAGAGAGTTTTGTTGACAAAAGTCAGCTTTTTGTCCACAAAACACTGGCAGAATACAGACTAAAATGCTCCCCTCACTGATGCAACTCCCCTGCTATGCCTATACAATAAAACCACCTCAATGAGAGGTGTAGGTCTTGTGTTGTTTTTCATGCAATGTCATTGTAGACACTGCATGACAGACCCACAGCCAGTGTAAAGCATTCTAGTTGGTTTTGCTGCAGATTTGACAAGAAAGCCCTCCTCTCTACCTCCCCCCCCCCACATGCACTTCCCCAGAGCTGAGCAGCTGGTCTCTGCTCCCAGCTGAGAGTAGGATCTGGGTGGTTGGTCTTTATGTCCTCTGGGAGCTGGGGCAGTCTTGTTAATTTCATGGCTGAGCCGTGAAACTGACATGGCTGACTGATTCCCTGTAGTTAGTGGGGAAAGGAAAAGACCCAGGTGACTTCCCCCGGCTTCCTGTGTGGAACTGAGGGGGGAAGCCCCAGACTGCTTCTCTTGGCTCCTGAGGGTGTGGGGAGGGAAGGCGGAGTGGGGAGTAGAGAAGCATGGATGGAGTGTTGGGCTGGAGACAGGACCCCGGGAGCCTATGATCTTGATGGCTTTTGCCAGAGAGCTGACAGACCAGGCTCTCAGCTTCCTACCCTGCCCCTCTTAGGTCACTAGAAGTGCTCCACGTGAGGATGCATTCCACTGATTCAAAGGGTATAGATAGTGTGGACATCAGCCATCGGCAGTAATCACTGTGGTGGCTGTTAAATCAATCTGTGTTAATTTTCTAATGTAGACAATCCCTAAAAGCTTGTACTATAGAATAAAGGTCTAATTGCCTTTTCTAAATCCTTTTCCAGAGTTTCCTCCTTATTTTCATTGTTCTGTGGTCTTCATTTGGCTGTCTTTTTAGAGCTCTTTGGGTTTTTTCTTTTTAAATATTTTTCTATTAAATATCAGCTCTGGCTTTTGATGTGCCCAAACATTTGTTCTCTTTCTGTGCATAGTTCTATATGTGTACTGCTAGCCAGTTTTACAGTCTGTGTGGAAACAGTTTCTTTTTGTAATTTTTCATGGCAAATACTCTAGCATCATGTATTAAATTCATGGTGAAATGGAATGAAAGTTATTTAGGGCTCTTAAATTTTGTGTAGAATCTATGGGATTTAATTATAAATTCCCAACTGGAAGGTGCCATTATCATCTAATCTGACTTCCCATGTAACACAGGTCAACTTCCCTAGAACCATTGTTTTTCTTAGAAGCCCTGACATTTTAAATAGTGTTCTTTTTTCTCCAGCTCCCATTTCAGCCAGAAACTTAATCTGATACAAAGTTTACTTAATTATAGTGGAATATAATGAGTAACATGTTTGCTCAGCACTTTGAACATATAAAGAGCTGCATTTAGTATATAGAATGACATTAATAAGTTGGCTGTCAGCTGAGACTGAAGTAGAAATGGCCTTTATATCCAAAAGCACATTCTAGCTAAGGCTGGACAGATTGCCTGTATTGCATTTTATTTTTAATTAAAGAGATGCTTTCATAAATAATTGTCATCCAATGACCAGGCATGCTGGGGTGTTACTAAGTAAGGAAGAAATGGATGATCTTGCTCATGTAATAGCTACAATGTTACAGTTGCTGAGCAGAGTGAGGCATTTAAGGTCTCTTTCCCACCTAAGGATGAGCTGGACTTCAAATTCTCAAATATGGCTCTTACAAATGTAGTGTAGAAAAATTAGTTGGGTGTATGGGAGAGGGGGAAAGGGAGGAGGGAGGTGAAGGGCAGGAGGAATCTGTGGCATGTGACTCGAATTTTACCTGACACTTACTAGCGGGAGGGACTTAATTCTACTATCCATAGGCAATAAATAGCGACAATGTACTCCTTTCTCCGGCCCCCTGTGACACCTCCAGCTGGCAGGAAAGCAGGGAACTAGGATTTCTGCCACGATGCTGTTCCTGGTCCTTGCTTGGAGGCTTATTATTTCATAGATGTCTGACTAGTAGCTGTCTACACAAATTTAAATCTTTACTACTGCAAGCTAATGGATGGGAGAAGGAAATCTCAAGACCCCCTGCCTCTTACACATCCTCCAGAAATTACAGTGATGAGGAGACCCTCCAGTACTCCAGAGATTACAGGTTGGTGTGAGTAGAGTGTTTCTGTTACTTCAGTCTACACCATTACTAAATCCTCCCTGCTGGCCTGAAGGGGCTATGGTTCTTTACAACTCCTTTGTCAGATTTCATTTTGATCCCCCATCCTCGAAAGAAATAATTTCTGTCACTGCCACTACTGCTTTCATCACAGCTTTCCTCAGTTGGTGGTGGAGGAATTGACAAGATTCTTCACAATTTCACTGAAGCCTGCAAGGCTCTGAAAGAGAGCGACTTGCTAATTTTGATCTCTTGCTGCTTAACAAAACTGTGTGGAAACAGAAAATGGAGCGATTTGCCTGCAGAGTCCTGAGGGCTACTCTGCATGGGCTTGCAATTTGTTTATGTTGGCAAAGTTTTTGTGGTTCTAAGGGATTTTGAAACATAAGGCCAGATTTTCAGAAGAGATTGGTTCTTGCTTTTTTGCACCTAAAGCAGAGTTGCCACGTTTTTTTAATAGGACTTGCCAGTTGTTGCGCACTCATTCCCCGGCTTTTAGTTTAACAGGCATCATCTGCAGAAATGTAAGGATCATGTGCTTTCATCTCACAGAGATAAATTTATGCAATGGGGTAAACAGACAACAGCAGAGCCTGGGAAATTTGCCTTAAGGACAGGTTGCTGCTGCTGTCCATCACCATATCTGGATCTCTACTTGTCTAACCTGCGGCTGAAATAAAAACTGCTGTTCTGTCTCAGATGCTCTGTCAGCTTACTTGTAATTGTGAAAGAACAGTAGTTTGATGCTTTAATTCAGGGATCAGCAACCCGGCATGCAGCACCACTCAAGCTCCCCGCTGGCCCTGCCCCCCAGCGAGACCTGGGGCCACAACAGCCACGTGCTGTGGCTCCAGGCCCCTGCTTGCCCCCTTTTGGCCCCGCCCCAGCACCTGCTGAGGGTGCGGTGGGCGTGGCTGGCATGGGGGCCGCCAAAGGTTACCGACCTCTGCTTTAATTAGATAAGTGCATACATGCATAATTAGCCATGTGATCTTTTCCTGAGGACTTTATGGTTTCACCTGACAGGAAAGCCAGAGGGAGAATGTACTGCAGACCTGAACTGAAGGTACCGACAAGATACAGGTTGTGAAAGTCTGACTTCACTAAAATTGGCAAGAAACAAGCTGAAATTGCAATAATAAATGCAAGAATCAGAATGTACCTTGAGGAAGGTGGTGTTGGGTTGGTCTAACACCAAGGAGATAAGAAAAGATGTTTTGCGTGGTTTGGCCCATGCAAAGGTAAGGTTTGGCCAAATCATGATGCCTTGATGGATGGAGATGCCCAGCAATGCGTGGACCAATCAGTGTGTGAATCAAGTAAAATATGGACCAATCAATGTAAGGTCAGATAAGGATATAAAAGTAAGAGCCCTGGAGCTCAGACCCTGTGCAGCCTAAAGGGGTGATGGGGAGTCCTACCATCAATTGAGCTGTTCCGTTGCATTTAGAGTACATATGCTGCCAGCAGATCTGTTGATATAAATCGCTTGCCATTGTGCTACTTTGCAATAAAGCGTGGCCTGGCACCTTCATTTCTACAAAGATCCGTGGTCATGTTGGTTTCTTCGATTGGAAGTGCTGACTCAGTTTACCCCTTGCATACAGGCAGGGGTTAAAGTAAGCTAGAACACTGTTCTGGGGCTCAGCGGAATGCATGTTCCGCTCTGCCCTGCAGGCAGGCTGCTGCTCAGCTGGGAGCAGCGGCTGCCGGCAGGGCTGGGGAGTTTTCAAATCTCTCACCCTGAGCATGCGCCGAAAGAGCATGTTCAGGGTGGGAGCGGCCCCCTGGCCAGTGCCACTCCCGATGTGCCTGCAGCTCTCCAGCTAGGTAAGTTAGGGGGGCTGGGTCAGGGGGGGGGGGGGGGGGCTGGGGAGCTGAGACCGGGAAGGCTAGGCGGGCTGGGGAGCCGGTGGAGGCCACTGAGCAGTGTTCCTTCTAAGGTGTGCGGGTGCCGTCGCACACCCGTGCAGGCTTCTGGGTCCCCCACACAGCCCGGCAGCCTCCCCTCCCGCCACCCTGAGCCCAGTGGCTGGGCTCCTCCAGGGCTGCTGCTTTGCCACAGCAGCCCGACAGCAGAGCTCCCTGTCCTAGTGTTGTTAGGTTAGCATGCATTTAACATCTTTTATTTGAGTGATGGTCACTCACCATCCAGACGTTATTATTTGACAGCAGTTAAATGGTGTTGATATGGGTTGTGTTTTGCATACAAATGTTATTTGTGCTGGCAGAATAGACCATTTATCTGTGGGACTGAAACATAATTTGTGGTTCTGGTGTCATTTCTCAGCAATATCAAATTTCTGTTTTAATTGGTGAGAGTATGAGTTTAAGTAAACTTTCTTGTCCTGTAATTTACTCGCACGTAACTTTTGGTGCAAACATTGGTCCTGTTACATTTTTTTCTTGATCTCATTGAACTAGGCAGCAATGATGCTGATGGTAGAGGATTAACTTTGCTGCAGTGTTTGACAGCACATGGGTTCACGGAGGAATTTCTCAAGGATAATTGGATTGGTTTAGGCGTTGATGGAGCCTCTGTCATGTTAGGCAGTAAGGCTACGGACAAAGAACGCGGGTTACACGCGCTTGAGTGCCGTGCGCACATCCCTTCTTACACTGACAGAACGAAGTCTTTCCGTAAGTTGTCGCAGCTCTTCGTGGCAGTGGCTGACAGGATGAAAGGAGAACTGGTGTCATCTCAACGCGTTTCCTCCTGGATCACATCCTGCATCAAATAGTGCTATGAACTGGCGAAAGTGTCTCCGCTAACGGCCCATTCTACAAGGGCTAGAGTTTACTCGGCGGCCTTCCTGGCCCCGGTGCCTATTGGGGCCATATGCAAGGTGGCTACTTGGGCCTCTGTCCACATGTTCATGATGCACTATGCAGTCACCCAGCAGGCGAGAGACGATGCGGCATTCGAATGGGCAGTTCTGCAGTCTACACAGCTGTGATTCCGACCCACCTCCAAGGTAAGGCTAGTAAGTCACCTAACTTGGAATGGACAGGAGCAATCACTTGAAGAAGAAAAAATGGTTACTTACGTGTAACGCGTGTTCTTCGAGTTGTGTTGCTCCTGGCCATTCCAATACCTGCCCTCCTACCCCTCTTTGGAATGGTAGGCAAGAAGGAAATGGAGAGGGTCAGGTTGGCTGTGGCTTGTATAGAGTGCCATGCAGGCACCATTCCAGGGGGCTCCACAGCTGACCCTACAAGTACTCTAGGGGAAAAGTCTCTGGTGAACCGTGCATGTGGCACGCGCACACCTAACTTGAAATGGCTAGGAGCAACACATCTTGAAGGACATGAGTTACAGGTAAGTAACTGTTTTTTACAAAACCATTTTTACTAGGCACTAGTCTATATTTGCCACACCTTTCAGCAGCAGTAGACGGGAGATACGCAAGATATGTAAAATACCTTGCGTATCTCCCATCGCCTTACTAACGCCCACTTACCTCCCCCTACACGTGCAATGCTGACCAGTCGCTTTAGTGCTACGACACTTCCGGGCTGGAGTTGTGAATTCCTGAGCCAATTGAGCGATCTTAACAGACGGCTCAGTCGCACCCGGAAGACCGCACTGACGACAGTGGTTTTGCTGCCATCAGTATAGACACAGCCTCAGTGTGTTGCTGGATTTGGGTGACCAATGCAGAGGATGAAGGCAGGGAAGTTCGCAGATACTAGGTGGATCACCTTCAACTAGTGTCGCTGTATGTCTCACAGGTGCTATGTTTGTGCTAGTCTTTACTCTCTGTAGAGAGATGACTAGTCACTACAGGTAATAGACTGAAGGAGGAGATTGAGCTTATCCGCTTAACATCCCTCCCTAGTCAGCAGAGACCTCAGATTGGGTCGTCAGACTCCTGATGTTTTTGGGTAGCATAGTTTGTCTGCATCAAGGTTACTTTCTGGCTGCAATGCTTATCCTCTGGACCATGGTCCAGGTGAGGTCTACTGGGAGGGAGTGGAGGAGAAGGAGCTGAGTAGTTGAGAAGGGAAGGCCTTGTACACACTACAAAGTTATTGCGCGGTAAGGCTCCTTACTGTGCGATAACAATCAAAGCGTCCACACACTAAAGCTTCTTGTTGCGCGGCAACAGCCCTCTTGCTGCGCAACACGTAAACCACCTAAACGAGGGTGGTAAGGCTTACCACGGAACAGTTGTTCCGTGGTACAGCCTGTGTGAATGCTTTTTGCGCGGTTGACAGCCTCCAGAAATGTCCCAGAGTGCCAAACCGGGCCACCCTGGGACATTGGAGCTGTCAAATATGTCAATTTCACTGCTCTAGCTGAGCAGTGAAATTGACATCGGGGATCGGGTGGCGG
>ML685884.1:4794766-4823141 GCA_007922175.1 Pelusios castaneus | reverse complement strand
GTTGGTTGTGGGCAGTGCATGGTGGGACAGGTGCCCACCATGCACTGTTCTTCTTTCGCAAAGGAGCATTCACACGGTGAATGCTCCTTTGCGAAAGAAGCAGCAATGTGTACATGAGATTATTGCAGGACAAGTCTGTAGTGTGTACATGGCCGAAGACTGCTAGCAACATCTAAGGACTAGCAGCCTAACTTCTGCTGCTCAAAGCAGAGCTGCTGTGAAGAATTGTTCTACTGTAACATGTTGGGGCTGTGATGCCATTCCAGGGCTTGTATAGGGAGTGCAGTTTGAACACCAGAACAAAGAATTTTTAGCAGCAAAAAAGACTGAGGTGGGAGAGGTTAATATCAGCTAAATTCCAGGTTAGCAGATTCTTTTGTTACTGGAAGTATGTTGTGTTATAAATTGAAATTGGCCATCTCCCACTGAAGTTTAAATTATGCAGGAATTGGTTACTTTAGCATACTCAAACACAGTTTGCAAGGATGTTTCTTCATCACCATGTAGCCCTTTTTCAAGCCCTATAATAACTATAAAATCTGCCAGATGTGATTTATTTATTTATTTTTTTCCCCCCCTGACTTTCTAAAAATTTCAACCTTCTTCCCTCTTCTCTGTCAGCAGGGGCTTTTTGAAGTACATCAGCAAAAGAGTTAAATAGATTAGTAATGTGAAAAAAACCTCATACTTGTTATGAATTTTATACCAATACAGTTCATACTTGCATGATCTTAGAAGTGTGTGAACAAAAAAAAATTGAGCCTGTCATGTTTCAGCAGAACTGGAGGGAATTGTGATCATTCTTGTTTTTCGGTTTTTATGAATTTCAAGTAATATTAAAACAAATATACCACTTTATTGTAATAGTCAGCATTGCAGGACTTTTGTGGATGGTTCTGCAGTGCTGTTGCTGTTAAGGTGGCAGCTGCTGTGCTAGGAAAAATGGACAGGAGTCAGATGAAGGATCCTATGTTTTATTCATAAATCAGATACTGAACTATACTCTTTTGCCCTTTAAAGAACTGAGAGACTGAAATAGGCTGGTATCAATGCAAGTATATATGGATACTTCACTTACGTCCACCAGCCAAGAATTTGGCCCTAAACTTTATAGATTTTTGAAATCATCAGGCTTACATATCAAGAATTCATCATCCTGTAGTGTTACAATAGCCTTCACAGATGGAGTCCCAATAGTATTTTGGCTCTGCCTCTAGTATATAATTTGTAAGGGTTGCAAAGGTTTAAATTATTTTTAATGACCATGTTAGTATTTCCATCAGGAATTTTTTAATGAATGATTAGCTGTGTGTTATGAAGATGTTTGAAAATGCAGGCCTTAATTTGCATTAACTAAGTTGCAACTGTCTGTTGGAGATTTCTAAAAATACATTGTCAGAGTTGAAACAAAAGAGAAAGGACACATTCAAAGTTACGTGTGATAGCCTCATAACAGAGTAAATTTAAATTTTGCTGCATTGGTACATTCACATTTTATTTCAAACATTGTTATACAAAACACCCAATCTTGGTATTCAACAGCCCAAATAGCTTGATTCTTTAACTCTGTGTTGATGTGACTGGGTTGATGTTAGAATGGTCAGAACTCTGGGTCTAGTAACTTTAAAGGGTTAACAATTTCTATTGAGGTAGTATAGATACGGAATTCCTTTTTGACATGGAAAGAATGTCTGTCTGTTTGGAGAAAAATTCTTCCTCTATCAGCCTATTTAGTTTATGAAATGTGAAAAAATGTAATTGAAGTATAGTCCCGTGAATAAGGAATATACAACTAGATCCCTGCACGGGTACAAAAATGTGGAACCGGAACCGAACTGCACCAGCCCAATGTTAGTCTTTATCCGATCCGCAATCCACAGGTCATGTTTTATGTGGATCCAGAACCACATCTGCAACTGAGCTTGGGCTCACAGTCAGCATTTTAGCATTTGATTGGCTCATTCGCCACATGGGTCCCAACAATTTTTTCCTTTTCTTCTTTGCGATTTGCATGCTGTACTGTCAATCAGGTTTCCTTGGCCACCAACCAAATTTCTGATTGACATCATGGCATATGAACAGCAAAAAAAAAGATGAAGAAGTGGGCGGGGAAGGCATGGGGAATGAGTCAATCAAAGGCCAGCATGCTAACTGACTGTGAGTGGTGTCTCTCCAAGCCCCCAGCCTGTTATGACTGAGACTCTGATTGGCTGCAGACCACCAATCAGAGCTCAACTGGGATTGACTGGAGGACTTCCTTGTTCCCCTGTGTGCTGCTGACGAGGCAGATCGTAGCAGCAGCTGCTGGGATTGATCATAAAAATAGAATCTGCAGCCACGGTCAATCCGCAACAATGGGGCTGCGGATATCTGGATCTGAAGCAGATACCCGCAGATCTGCAGGGCTCTACATACAACTATATTTGAAGTACTTACTGTTGCCTTATGTGTGTTTGGGTTTTTTTTTGTTTTGTTTGGAGATTTTTTGTTTGTTTCTGCTTTTGTAATTAAAAGGTGGATGTAGAGGGTAATAGTTTTACTTGAAGTTGTAGTCCATTAAATTAATATATGCTATCATGGGATCATACACTCTAATGTAGCATCATATCTTGGGGCTAAACTAGATGACCTTTTCAGTCCCTTCTAACCTTATGGTTCTATGATAATGGGGATTAATAAGATTTCAATTGGAATAAAAATGGACTGCAGTGTACTAAAATATATTTAAATGAATTAGGGCTATTCAATATGTTTATAATAGGATTTCACTTTCTATGGTTTGGGAATTTATCAAATAGGGTTTTACATCCTAATGGTATTTTAGAAATGACCTATTTTTTCCCCCCAAATTATGGAGAATCTGAACTATGGTCACTTGAGATTATTTGGGCAAGTAGAACTAATTTATACTGATATAAAAAAACAAGAGTCCTATGGCACCTTAAAGACTAAAAAATTTCTTCAGGCATAAGCTTTCATGGGCTCTAACCCACTTCGTCAGATGCATCTATTTCAGCCCACGAAAGCTTATGCTCGAAGAAATTTGTTGGTCTTTAAGGTGCCACAGGACTCTCGTGTTTTTGCTGTACACAGACTAACACGGCTACTCCTCTGGAAATTATACTGATATGTTTGATCTATCCCATATTTCCATGAAATGTAATCATTTGGTATTGAGTACTGAAATGTTTCTCTGAATGGTTATTGAAATGAATAATTTCTTCCTGAGATTCTTTATCAAAATTGTCTGTTTTCACAGTACATTGTTGTATTTTGATCCACTTTCTTCCATGAATCCCATGAGATCCACCTTTGTGTTAAATAGATACATAAATAGTTCAAAATGAACCTTTTTGAATTAAAGATTTCATTGCCTAGGCTCCCTTAGTTTTTCTTCTGTTTTCACAAGCAGCAATTGCATGTTTTATTCTTGGACAAATTTTTATATTGTGAGATAATATAAATTAGAAAAATGTTCTGGATGTGCCGATGCAATGTATTTATGTACAAAGTTTGAAGTCTGTGCTATTAGTGAACAACTGCAAAATTAGGCTTTTGAAATGAATTGGAATCTTTGACTAGATAAAAATAGTATAAAATAGTGTCCTTTACAAAGGTGCTGTGGGAGTTGGCCAATGTGATTGCAGAGCCACTGACCATTATTTTTGAAAACTCATGGCGATGGGTGGAGATCCTGGTTGACTAAAAAAAGACAAATATAATATCTATCTTTAAGAAAGGGAAAAAGGAGGACCCGGGAAACTACAGACCAATCAGCCTCACCTCAATCCCTGAAAAAATAATGGACAGGTCCTCAAAGAATCCATTTTGAAACACTTGGAGGAAAACAGGGTGATCAGGAACAGTCATCATGGATTCGTCGAGGGCAAATCATGCCTGACCAACCTGATTGCCTTATATGATGTGATAAACCTCGACTTTAGCAAAGCTTTTGATATAGTTTTCCATAGTATTCTTGTCAACAAGTTAAGGAAGTATGGGTTGGATAAATGAATCGTGAGGTGGATAGAAAGCTGGCTAGATCATCGGGCTCAGTGGGTAGGGATCAGTTGCTCAATGTCTAGTTGGCAACCAGTAACAGTGGAGTGCCCGAGGGATCGGTTCTGGGGCCGGATTTGTTCAACATCTTCATTAATGATCTTGATGATGGGATAGACTACGTGCTCAGTAAGTTTGCGGATGACACCAGGCTGGGGGAGAATGGTAGATACCTTGGAGGGTAGGGGTAGGATTCAAGGAAACCTAGACAAATTGGAGCATTGGGCCGGAAAAAAAAAAAAAAAAAATCTCATGAGGTTCAACAAGTACAAGTGCAAAGTCCTGCACTTAGGATGGAAAAATGCTATGTACTGCTACAAGCTGGGGACCGATCAGCTGAGTAGCAGCTTTGTAGAAAAGGACCTGGGGGTTATGGTGGATGGGAAGCAGGATATGGATCAACAGTGTGCCCTTGTTGCCAAAAAGGCCAATGGCATATTGGGCTGCATCAGTAGGAGCATTGCCAGCAGGTCAAGGGATGTGATTATTCCCCTCTATTTGGCAGTGGTGAGGCCGCATCTGGAATATCATATCAAGTTTTGGGCTCCCCACTACAGAAAGGATGTGGACAAATTAGAAAGAATCCAGCAAAATGATTAGGGGGCTTGGGCATATGACTTACGAGGAGAGACAGAAGGAGCTAGACTTATTTAGTTTGCAGAAGAGAAGACTATGGGGGGATTTGATAGCAACCTTCGACTACTTGAAGGTTGAAGGGGTGCTCCGGAGAGGAGGGAGCTAGGCTATTCTCAGTGGGGACAAGAGGACAGAACAAGGATCAATGGTTTCAAGCCGCAGCTGGGGAGTTCGAAGGTGAATATTAGGAAAATCTTTCTCATTAGGAGGGTGGTGAAGAACTGGAATGGGTTACCTAGGGAGGTGGTGGAATCTCCCTCTTTGGAGACTTTTAGGGCCCCAGTTAGACAAAACCCTGTCTGGGAAGATTTGGTGGGTGTAGTCCTTGCTTTCAGCAGGAGGTTGAACTAAAAGACCTCATGAGGTCCCTTCCAGCCCTAGTATTGTATGATTCCTGTGCAGTCACCTCAAGAAAAAAGCCCCTAAATTTCATATTCTCTTCTTAAAGATTTTAATTAGCACTGATGTGGTTTGTAGGAGAAAAGCAAATTGCTTTTCAACTGACTTAAGATTTAAAAATAAGATTTTAAAAAATATGAATGAGTCTTTGTATAACTATTAGGCAGGTTTATGGTGGTCTTTTTTGTTACCCGTCTATCACTTTTCTCATTGTAAACACTATTTGAAACACAGCCGGAAATAAGGACAGTGCTAGTTTTGTGTTTCATACATCAGTGCGTATCATAAGATACAGTTGAACAAATTCACTAGTGATGTGCAACTGAGAAATTCCTTTGATTTCTAAATTATTACATTTTGCTCATATGCTAAAAGAATGAGCACTCTTCTTCTTTGCCATCCCCATCTTTCAGATTATATAGAAATATTTTGTAATCCAAGACAGAAATCTTGCTCCTTCCAGTGAAATAGTCAAAATAATACCTCGCTAATAATCTGCTGTTTAAAATCCATGCAGTATCAACTGACTGATAACATTTATATGTTTTGTGTGTCTTGTTCGGTCTTGAGAGACTAGAAATAAGGGTTTGTTAGCAAAACTGATCACTGGGGCTTGGTGAGGTACAATGGAGACTCTAGTTTGAGAACATTTTTCAGTGCTTTGCTTTATACAAGACTGACTTATTTTTGTTTTCTTCATTCCTGCTGATTGCCGTTATAATTGCACACCTGTGACTGAGAAAATTGCATGACAGATGCATAAACTGGTGCCATGGCTGCTTTTTGGATTGATGAGCAGAGCTATTTATGGAAACTGTTCTGATTATATAGATGTTTTAAAAGTTATTTATATTAAGCTTACATGGATTTGGAAGGCAACATGCGCACCACTATTGTCTGCACTGGAGGTTCCAGCCCTTATGTAATGAAACACTTTGCAGTTGCAGTATCTGAGTAGGATTTATTTATTTATTTTTGCTGACTTATTTTTTCTTTGGAGCAATTAAAACTGACACAGACCACTTGGCTACTTTTTAGTTTATGCTATTGAGCATGGCTGCACTTCAGTATTTTTCATGCATTACAGTTTTTTTAAATAAAAGTTAGAAAAAATTGAGAATCAATACCAAGTACAAATGGAATAATGTTTAAAGCATGCACACTGCGTTTTGTCACTGAATCTGTGTATAAGCAGTTGGATCCAGTAAATAATTCAAGCCATTGAATTAAGTGTATGTGATGGTGCCATGTTGTAAAGATTTAAAGTGGTGGTATTACTCCGAGAAGTCTGTGTGCTACATATCTTCCAGTTTGCTGAGTTAAAGATTGCCGTGTGTACATGCAGTGGAAATTTTTATCCAGATGTTTTGATTAGTTTGTTCAGACCTTGTTAGTCCTGTCAAACAAATCAAGAACTCTTGATGAACCTGGGACTGCCTCCTTTTTTAAGTAACTCCTTTCACTTACATAGGTGGACTGGAAAAAATAGGTGGTCCTACTCTGAGTCCAGTTGCTTCTCCAGTGTTGGTTTGTAGGCCCAAATGCTTTAAGCTCACTTATTGCAAAGATTAAATCTTTATCTGATCTGTTTATCACTCCCAATTCAGTTCTTAGAATAAAAAAAGATAAAGTAGCTTTTGGGCTATGTACTACTGGGTAAAGGGCATTAATTCTCGTTAGTGGCTTTAGAGCAGGAAATGCAGCAGTGGAGGACTTGCTGGGGAATGGAAGTGAGATGACCAGATCAGAGGGAGCCTCATTTCCAGAAAACAAATTGGAAGCTAACAGAAATATATAAATATGTCTGAGTGACTTAGAACAGAACAATAGATAAATTTGAAATAATTTGTGCAAGAGGCCTGACCTTTCCTGGAGTATTTGGTATTTATATTGTACAAAGAAAATTAAAGGTAAATGAAACCTGCAACCATGTGAGGGGACATAAAACAAGATAATCTTTAATCAGAGCTTAGTTAACTTTATGCCATAACTACCCATAACATATCTGTTGAGGAGTGGACTTCATTATTTTGTTTAGAGAATCTGTGTAACCTGTTTTTTAAAAAATGCCAATGTTGGACTATTTCCAGGTTGTCTTATTTGAGGGCAGCAGCCAGAGGTTTTTTTAAATCTTCAGACTCTGATCTATTTTTAGTGCTGGGCATAAAAATAACTGATGAAATGATGATGATCTAAATTTAATCAGAAAGCAGGGAGAGAAATCAGGCTTACACTCAAACATTCACATTTCAGAACATTTTAAAACTTTAAAGCCTTTCTGCCCAGGTACCCCATTTCTCTGTAAAAGATAAGTGGGACACAGCATGGTGTTAATGTCGCATGTTACTTTTCACTTTTCGGCAACAAATCATAGTATAATCTGATGTTCTAATCCATTGGATGTTTTTGGCTTTTAGAGCAGTGCTTCATTTGACTTTTGTAATAAAAAAAAACTTTAACGTTTTCATTGAAGTCTGAAAATGTAATGTGTGTGAGACCTGGTTGGTGACTAGGATGATTTTTGTTTGCTCTTTGCCTTGGATATATGTGGTAGGCAGCACATGTGAAGATGCATATTAATATAAACATCTCATAGGCGTAAGCTAAGATAACAAGCCACCTTTTTTAGTTTGAAGTCTCCATTACGTTACATTCAGTGGACTTGATCAGCAGCCACAGAGATATATTTTAGGTACCACCTTTTTGTTTTGTTTATACAGAGCCTAGCATAATGGTTCTAGGTTTCCATTCCTAGGCAGTGCTAGATATTTTGTTATTAATATTATAGCAATCTGCTTAAATTACTCTTATATAAAAGGCATAAATCTGTTTTACTAATCCTAAACTAGTCTGGCGGCTAGCTTTTGTAAATATGATAAAAGGTTAGTGCAAGTGCAAAACAGATTGTAGTGTCACTCCTCTCACAGTGCAGATATCTCCTGCATAATGCGTCTCATCCAAAAACTATTTCCTAATAGCATCAAGGTATTTATTCATTGACTCTAGTGAAATGAGGGTAAACAATGACTGAAAGTTCGAATAGTCTATTAATTTATGTACTAACAGAACACTTAAAGTAATCCTAGAAGAAAACTGTGCTCACTTTGTACTGAAGTTTTTCCTCTATAGTCTGTTAAAACTGTTCAAAAAAAAAAAATGTAAGTGAATGTAAATGGGTGGGGGGGGGGAGGCTGACAACTTACCTGGATCGATTAGTGAAACTGAGCTGATCTAATTCACGATACATAATGAAACAGGCAGAATTTCCCAAGTTTTGCAAATCGCAAGCATTTGTTCTCCTAAACAAATCAAAGTTGAACTGATGCAAATAATATTTTCAAATAGTCCAGTATGGAGAAGTTTAAATATGCTCTTTGCTTGCAAATAAAAATTATTTTAGTTAAGTTCACTGAATAACTTTCATTCACTGAATAAATAAAGGAAAAGACTAGAAAGAATGAGACTGAATATACTGTAACATGTTAAACAAAAACCAAATCCTAAGAAATAATATGCTGGAAGTAAACACGCACGCACGCACGCACGCACGCACGCACGCACGCACGCTAGGAAGTTACAAAAGAAAGGGTAATCCTACAGCTATATAGACCTATTTCCTAAACAGCCCACTAGTTCTGTTCTGATGCTTCCACCTGCAATCAGCTTTACCCTCTCCTCCCAAATTAGAACAGTGAAATGCCAGGCAATAGAATCCCTAGAGCCAATGAAAACAGAGGAGTGTGAGAGCCCTGTTTTCCTCTAATTTTGTCACACAACGCTAGGAAACTGAGACGTAAGAAAAGGGTGATGATCAGAAGAGAGTACAACAGTCTCAAATACCATGGAGGCTGAGGAAGAAACTAGTAGTCTCCTTACTTCCATTCTCAAATATTTGAGTCAGAGCAAAGAAAGAAGATTCCCAGGAAAGCAAGGCTAAGCAGCATAAGGAGGTCCCATTCTTTTACTCCTCAGTGTCTGAATCACCAGTAACAGACGCTGGGAGGCTTTAGAAAATTCTTCAGTACACAGATGGATGCAGATCCAAATTTTGTATCTAGAGCCCTGCAAATCTGCAGGTATTTCGGACAATGTGTGCAGATCCTGGTTGTAGTTGCACATTTTGTATCTGTGCAGAGCTCTATTGGTCAGGCCATTTTTCCAGAACACTTTTTGCCTGTAATGTCCATGTGATATTTAGAGATTGTATTGATGTTGAAAGTAGTGTCAGCTATCCATGATCCACTTACTCAGGGCTGGTCTTCACTGATGGCGGCAAATTGGCTGCCATCAGATTGATCTTCCTGACCTGTGAAGAACCTCTCAGTTGATTGGGAAGTTGATCAATTAATTCAACCCCCTCAAGTGGAGTAGCACTGAGTTGAAGGGAGGGTGTTTGCCTTTGACTCAGGCTATTCACACACGACCAGATTAAAGCGCAACATGGCAATCGCGCTATAAAAAACATGTGACCTTTGTTGCGGGATAGCGTGTACACACATCACTCCTTGCAACGCAACAGAATTCCTTGCATTATTGCGGTTGAGCGCAATGACTTCTGGGCACCTATCCCATGGTTCCATTTTCCCTGAATCGGCGCTATGAATCATGGGATGAAGGAAAGGAACGCAAAGCGCCATGGGTAAACTCTCAGTTTCCCGTGGTGCCTTGTGTTCCCCTTGCGTCTTTCTCGTTGCCAATAGCAACTCGCGCCTATTTTCAACAGTGCAGTGACGCACCGCACCACTTGCAAGCAATCACAACAGCGACAGCATGGATCCTGCTCTGATCTCCACTGTCGCCTTCAACATTCTGAATACATCTCGGCTGGCTGCTCAGTACGCAATGAGCTCCAAGTCAGACGAGGATGCTGAGGAGCAGGGGCTGATTGATGCCATGCAGAGCAACAGCACCGCGTTGCTCAGCTCCTTCACCGATCCTCTGCACACGGTGCAACACCGTTCATGGTTGTGAGAGACGAGCACCGAGTGGTGGGATCGCATTGTTATGCAGCTGTGGGATGACGAGCAGTGGGTACAGAACTTTCGAATGCGGAAAGCAACCTTTCTGGAACTGTGTTCAGAGTTGGCCCCTGCCCTGCGACAGAAAGACACCAAGATGAGGTCAGCCCTAACCATGGAGAAGCGTGTAACGATTGCTGTCTGGAAGATGGCGACTCCTGACTGCTACCGGTCGGTTGCAAACCAGTTTGGAGTCGGGAGGTCCACCATCGGATTAGCCCTCTCACAAGTCTGCCAAGCCATCAATCGCGTTCTGCTACAGAGGACGGAGACGTTGGGCAATGTTCGTGAGATTGTGGACGGCTTTGCTGCCATGGGATTCCCGAATTGCGGGGGAGCAATAGACGGCGCACACATTCCAATTTTGGCTCCAGACCATCTCGCGACCGAGTATATAAACAGGAAGGGCTACTTCTCCATGGTGCTGCAAGCACTCGTGGATCACAAGGGGCGTTTTACGGACATCAATGCTGAGTGGTCGGGAAAGGTGCATGATGCCCGCATTTTCAGGAACACAGGTCTGTACCGGAAGCTGCAAGGGGGTACCTTTTTCCCTGATCAAAAAATTACAGTGGGTGATGTGGAGATGCCCATAGTCATCCTCGGAGACCCAGCATACCCACTGATGCCATGGCTCATGAAGCCGTACACCGGTAACCTAGATCGCAGCAAGGAGCAGTTCAATTACAGATTGAGCCGCTGCAGAATGACTGTGGAGTGTGCCTTCGGCCGCTTAAAAGGGCGCTGGCGCTGTTTGTATGGGAGGCTGGACTTGGCGGAGGACCACAACCCTGCTGTGATTGCGTCGTGTTGTGTTCTCCATAACATTTGTGAAAGTAGGGGAGAAAAGTTTTCCCCGGTGTGCGCTACGGAGGCACAGCGCCTCGAGGAAGCATACGAGCAGCCAGCCACTAGGAGTATTAGGGTGGCCCAAGGAGAAGCTGGTCGCATAAGGGAGGCACTCAGGGAGCATTTCAATGATGCCCTCCCCTAGTTAACTTCCAGGACGCATCAGGTGCACCTTATGAGATTTTCAATGTGTACAAATGAACCCACTCTTCAAATTATTTGTTACTGTTTTTATTCAAACCTAAAAGGTGGGGGGAGGGGGGTTAGAGGGGGGTGTAGCTGCGGGTCTCTAAAAAGTAGCTGGTGGGGGGGGACTGGATGTTGGAGTGTACCGGTGGGAAGGGTGGCCTTCAAAGAAATGCTTTGAGGGACTACGGTGAGTGGGAGGCAGACACGGCTGAACTGTCTGGAGTGGAGCCTGCACATTAATCGCCTGGAACTGCAAAGCAATCATGCTCTTGAACAGTTCTGTTTGCTCCTTCATGACGCTTATCAGTTCGTCCCTGTGTTTCTGCCTCCTCTGTTGGGATTCCTCTCTCCAGGCTCGATTCTCCCTCGCGGATTCCTGTGTTGCTTTCAGCAGCTCCTGAAACATATCCTCCCTGTTTCTTCGAGCACGCCGCTGAATGTTTCTCATTCGGTCATCTGGGGTAGACACCGGCCTTGTGAAGGTCGAATCTGCTAAAAAAAATAACAATAAAGAAATTGTTAACACATAGCATAGATAACCAATGTTACCTTCCAGTAGCACATTCCACTGGAAGGTACAGGGCAGTCAACATCCTATGCTTCGCTGAAGCGGACAAGGTACGTCCTAATAGACGCCTTACTGGGGGCTAACATTCAGCACTGGGCACACAGATGGAACCCAATATCTCTCTCCTCAGAGTCCCCCTGCCAGCTAGAATACATATCCTACATGCCACCGGTTGCAAGCCAGGACCGTATGCTGCTGCACTGTGTGCTGCCATGGTTCCCAGGACTGTGCTTTGCAGCTGGCGAGGCAGAGTATCCGTCTTTGGGAGCGTAGACACAAACGCTCTCCCATCTAACCTGAGTATTAGGCTCTGGAGGTACATCGAGGAAACCTTTACTGACCTAAATGCAGATGATTATTTTACCATCACTGCTTGTGTTGATGCACTTCTAATGAATGCAGAGTAAATAGCGTGCACAGCAGGGACCAGCAAGCACCCCCACCCCCGACAATGATATTTTAAAAGGAGCCATAGCTGCACAAAGGAGAAACTTACCTGAACCCCCCTCTGCCGCGTCAGAGGACATGCTGCAATTCAAGCCTTGGGTGGACGTCTCAGCGGGGGTGCAGAAGAGCTCCTGGCTACACGCTGTTGCGCTTTCCTCCGTGTCATCCTCCATCTCCTTCTCCTCCTCCTCCTTGACAACGTCCTCATCCTGCTCGGGTCTGGCATTCACTGGATGAGGAGGGGCCGATGTGTCCACAGGACTCTTGGCAGTGGTTGTGGGGTCCCCACTGAGGATGGCTTCGATCTCCTTATAGTACCTGCATTTAGCAGGCGCTGATCCTGAACGGCGGTTTGCCTTCTTCGCTCGGTGATAGGTTATTCTTAGCTCCTTCACCTTTGATCTGCACTGCACAGTGTCTCTATCATGCCCTCTCTCTGACATGGCCCGAGAAGTTATGCCAAATATATCATAATTTCGCCTGCTGCCACGTAGCTGCGTCTGCACAGCGGACTCTCCCTAGATGCTGATCAGGTCCAGCACCTGTGCTGTGCTCCAAAGGGGTGCGCGTCTTCCGCGACGGACTGTCATTGCTACTGAAGATCAGAGCTGCACTCCACTCCACGAGGAAGAGAACAGCAAGTGAAACAGACAAGAAATTTGAAAATCCCGGGAATCAGATCAGGGCGGGGACAGTTTCATCACGGCCACAGAGCGGGTGGGGGGAAGACCAGAGAGGACGACTTTGGAATGCTGGGACGCTTCCGGAGGCCAATCATTGCGCGGTAAGCATACACACGAGCGCAAAGGCGCAACAGCTGTTCCGCGTTAGCTGTTACCACCCTCGTCGAGGTGGTTTTTGTATTGTGCTACAACAAGGCAGTTAACGCGCAACAGCCCTACTGCACGTGTGTACGCCGTTGTTGCTATCGCGCGGTAATGATTTTTAATGCGCGATAAACTGATCGTGTGTACAAGGCCTCCGTGTGGTGGACACGCCACAGTCAGTAGGTTCTAGGCAGTCAAAATTAAATGCACACAGTTTAAGTAACTTTTGCATCTCCCTTTGACTGCCACTGAAAACTGTGGTATGTGTAGATCAGGACTCTGATGCCTTTCAAAATTAGGGTGCTTTTATATTATTAAAAATTTTGCATGCTGCTTTGGGGAACCATATGGCACTTCATTGGTGGAAAGCTCTGTCAAGATGTCTCAGAAGTATTTAATTGTAATGTCTGGCTGGTTATAAGTGCAATAAGTACACACAAGCTTAAATTAACAAACCTGGCTTATGTCTAGTTTAGGGTTTTTACACTAAATTTAAAAGATGTGACATGTTTGGGAACAGGCAAATTATTGAATTCTGTTGGGGAAAGGAAAACACATCCCCTTCTCTAACTGTTATTTTAATATTCTAGTATGTTTTCAACCTTCTGTTTATAGACTGTAAGCTGTGTATCTTGAATTTTTACAGGAAATCTTATTTCCTACATTATTATCTTGTAGCCTTTTTATGATCAGATATATAAGGTGAATGTTCAGTTCAGTGTTTAACTTGATTGAACTGAATTGTCTTTATTGAATTCTGGATGACAACAACAAATTGCATGCGTACAGTAAAACCAAAAACTTCAAAAACAATTCTTAGTTTTCAATATCTGTTTACTTTGGACAGTGGAAACACTGAAGACTTGGGCAGTGAAAATGGAGAATTCCATTTCTTCCTTTTTGTGAGTAGTTCATGAATTCAGCAATGCTTGAATTGCAAACTAGGAACATTCGAAACTGAACTTTTCTTTAAGAATTACTGGAAATGGTAAAAATAAAATTTCCACTTAGTCTTTGTTCTGGATCTAAGCTGCGTTAGTTTTGCTTTTAATTTTACTTCTAGGGACTTTGAGGCATCTCAATTATAGTGCAGAAAGGAAAGAAAACTGAGTTCAAAGTAATTTTGAATATTCAGTAGTCTTATTCGAACCTTTAGTTGTCCCATTAATAAAATAGCAGGATGGTGCAGGTAGTCCATTCATGCCAAATAAGCACTATTGCCTTTTGTAGAACCATCAGTAGTTAGATTCATAATGGTGGCCCTCCAGTGGTCATAATAAGGCATCAGAGTTGATACTCATAAATAATGAAGCTCACATTTAGTACAATTGTTTGGCAGATTTGGACAGCTGTCTGGCTCATGTAATAAAGGCTACCATTGCAGTTAGAAGGGGTAGACATCTGTGATCTAATTTTCTTCTAGGAGGTTTTGAACATCCACACTTCTCATGGAATGGAATGAAATACTCAGTACCTCTGAAAATTAGACTATTTAAAAAAATTCCTGTTCCGTTCTATGTAGCTGCAAAATCTGGGAGAAGACCTTACATACTGCCTTTTGAGTTTGTGCTTTTTTTCAGTACCTCCATATTCTTATCAGGATATTAACTTTATTCCATTGGTTTGTTGTCCTGTATAGCGCACAGTATGTTTTATCTTTAAATATATAGCTTTCAGATATCTCAGAAGTATACATCAATTTTTGTGGGAATTCATGGCTAATACTAGTTGTGGTTCTTAAGTGGTAGTGTCTAGTCTAATAAAGTTACTTGATGTTTTTTATCTCCATGTAAATTACTCTGGCTGTTACACTTTAGTTTGTAACTTTTAATGCTAATTAAAATTTAAGCCGAAAGCTATTTACTGTGAAGTAATATCTTCCTGGTTATCAGCTGCAGAACAAAGTTTATAATTTTTAATGATAAAACATGTTGTGTAGAATTTTGACAGGTGTTCAGAGGCCGCCTCCTGCTTCCACTGAACTCCAGAACTCCTGTTAACTTGAGTGGGAACGGAATTATACCAACACAAATGCATCTGAAAATCTTACTAAGCAGAAATCACTGCACATTTTGATTTAAAATCCATTCATGCATTTTTTTAAAAAATGACAGAATTAAGGATTGGAATTTTCTTAAGGATAATTAATAAAGGCTTTTTTTTTTTTTTTTTTTAATTTCCAGGTGGAGTCATTTATTTTGGATCAGGATGACCTGGAAAATCCAATGTTGGAGACTGCTTCCAAATTACTCTTGTCTAGTACTGCTGATGGTGCTGATTTGAGGACTGTAGACCCAGAAACCCAAGCTAGATTAGAAGCTTTACTTGAAGCAGCAGGTAAGTACTTATGTCTTTTAAGGGTGCTCAGTCCTGCAGCCTTTATTCCTGAGACTGTAGTGGGTCTGCTTGCATATATACTAGTCCTCATGTGTAAGTGCGCCAGTCTTGGGATCTAAAGCAGTGTGAACTTCCAATGGTGTGAACATTATTTTGGAGGGGGATGGAACGAATTAAAATGTATATCTTTCCAAAAGCATTTGATAATGCAGGAAAGGAGAGGTCCTAATAACATTCTCTAACTCCAGAACTCTCCTTTATTTTATTTGTAATAGCACGTAAATATGATGCTAGTAAAAGTCAGTTAATTTCTCCACCTCACTTCTCAATTCCTCCCAATATTCAAGGCCCGACTTCAGACTGAGGCTGAGTAAAAGTACTTTTCTGAAGCACAATGCTTGCATTTTACTTATGTTTCTGTAGTTTCCCTGGCTAAGACTCCTTTCTAGGTCTTTAACTATGTCTACTATATGAGCTGGTGGTTTGTGTTTTTTAAATGGAAAGGATGGTTATGCTCCTCCTAGCAATCCCTGGGAAGCAAGTAAGAAATCAGTGCTCGCCATTTATCAGCCTTCTTTTCCCCTCTGTAAGGTAGCTCTCTTGTAGTAGAGTAGCCTCCAGTTTACTTTTTCCTTTTTATTTATATTTGAGTTCTTTACATAAATTCTGTTGCGAATGGAATAGTGATCCCCAAAAGCTGAATGTATCTAAATGATATAAATGTATCTAAATGGTGGCATTAAGCTTAATCTCTGAATGAGCTTGATTCGTTGTGCCATCAGCAGTGGGTCCCCACCACAGCCCTAGAACAATGAGGCATATGCTTTTGTCAGCAACCTTCTTTTCACTGGGAAGATCGAGAGCAGTGGTTTTCAAACTCTGGGTCAGGACCCAATACTGAGGCACAGACCCTTAGGTACTGAGTTGCAGTGCTCCCTGCTGCTGCCACTGAAAGACTGGAATGCATTGCTGCTCAAAGATGTAATTGTTGGATTGTGGGCATAAATTCTTTTTTTTTCAACTGGGTCCCGAGAAAAAAAGTTTGAAAACCACTGTTCTAGAGCTGTTCAGTGCAATTCTGAAAGTAAGTGGGGCTAGCCAGACAGGATGTTCCAGGGAGAAGTTCTGATTGAACACAAATCCTGAGCAGCTTCCACCACAGATTTGGCCAGAATTGAAAAGCCATCTTCTCCCTTCCTGAAACGTATATTATTTTTAATAATTAGAATACTAATATTCATCTGTATTGTTCAGCCTAAGACTAGAGGTGACGTTTTTCTTGAAAACTTCATAAAAAATGTCCCTATGTAACTTTGTCACCCAGATTGGTACGGGGGGGGCGGGGGGGGGGGAAATGTCTGTTTATGAAGAGATGTTCAGGACGTTTGTGGCCATATAACAAAGAAATGTTTATTTTTAAACCTTGGAATGTGTAAATTGCTGAAGGAGGTCTTACTTTGAAAATGCAGTTGGAAAAAACATGTACAGTGTAGTTTTCAGTAACTTAAAATGACTCACTGTGATCAATGTTTTAAAGGAGTTGTCACCTATATGCCTTCAGTGTGACAGTTGCCACGTTACATTGTTCAAATTGCCTAAAGTAATTTTTAAAGATATAAATGTCCAGTGTATCTGAAATTTTCTTTATGTAGTCAATATTGCAATGGTTTCTGCTAACATATTATACAGACTTAATTTACACTTTCTTTGTTACTTCTGTTTTCCTCTTTCGGTTTATGTATCCACTTGTCATAAATTGGGATGAAAGGAATAGGTAAATTATCCACCGCTGATGGCAAAGCATTTGCAGATCCTGAGGTGCTACGTAGACTGACTTCTTCGGTCAGCTGTGCGTTGGATGAAGCTGCTGCTGCACTCACCCGAATGAGAGCTGAAAGCACAGCAAATGCAGGGCAGACGGACAAGTAAATAGATCTTTTAGATTTTTTTTTCCTGCAATTTAAAAGGCATTCTTTATTGCTGTCTTTCTTTTCCTTTCCTATAAAACAATGGCATACTTGTTGAGATTGAACTGGCTTCAGATTGTCAATTCTGAGCATGTTCTTTGGACTTTTTATAAAATCCATTTGGCACTCAGAGCTTTCTTAATGGAAAATGCAAAATTCTTTTGCATAGGGTACTGGGAAATTAGGATCGTTGGCATTAGAAGGGCTAACACATTCAAGGAAAAATGATTATTTCACTATATTTACTCAGACATAATTTCAAATGTTAAACAAAATCTAGTAGGCTCAGAGTCTTCTATGGTAGTATACTTTTCTGTTTGAGATTCTTCAGGAAACAGTGATTCTGTGAAGCCAGTAGAGGAATTAAATATTTTTTCTCTTGCCCACTTTCCTATTTTTATTTGTTTCTTAAAAGAAAGTGCTTAATATAAATGGTGGAGAAGCAGTTTTAGGAAAATGTAAAGGTTGGGGAACAAATAGGATCAAGGCCTTTTATGGCATTTTCAAGTTAAGGGTGGATGAAGAGTATGATCTTATGATTAAAGCACTGGAGTTGGACTTGAGATCTGAATTCAGTTCCCTGTTCTGCCATACTTCTTGTGGACCCTTGGACAGGTCTCTTAATCTGTCTCTGTTCTCAGTCTTCTGCATATATGTGCATCCTTGTCTTGTGCTTTGTTGTCTTCTCTTAGACTACAAGTTTTTCACGGTGGGGACTTGCATTACTGGGTGTCTGCACATCATCTAGCATGGTTGGTTGGGGCTTCAAGGCAGTACTGTAATAAATGTACAATGGCAAAAAACTCAGCAGTGTCTCAGTACGTACTGTTAATAAACATACTTTTACTCTGCCAACCTGACAGTTACTAAAAGGTATAAGCTCTTCACCTCCTTTTGAGAAACCATTCACTCCCCCACAAGATTCTAACTAACTCTATTAAAGAACAGAAAGGGAGGCAGTAGAGGAGTTGTCTCCTTTCAGCTTCAAGCAATGTTTTTAAATACACAAAGTCAGATCCCTTGCCTTGAAGCTCCAAGATTCAGAGGCTCAAATACACTCACGCTTTAGGGCTGGGATGCCCAGACTCTGGCCTCTGGGCCATAGATGGCCTATCAGAGCATTTCATAAGGCCTGGTCTACACTGAGGGGTTAGGTCAATCTAACGCCGCTTACTTTGACTTTCTATAACCTTGCGTATACACTAACTCAGCTGGAAGGTCGAATTAAATTGCCGTAGAATTCAGCTTTATTAGTCCACGCTTCCAAGAGGTGTAGGGTTAAGGGCAAATTTAATAATGCGCCCTACCCCTGGTGTGGACACTGGCCTCCCCTCTAGGGCTGCCCCCAGCACTGGCAGGCCCGCTGTGGGCTCGGCAGCCCCCAACCCGGGCTGCCGCTGGTTCCTGCAGCCCTCCACCCAGGGCTGTCCTTGGGGGGGGCGAATGGGGCAATTGCCCCGGGCCCTGCGGTTACATGGGCTCCGCGCTGTCCCGCGCTGCAGCCCCCCATGGCCATGCTTCACCCTGCTCCCTGCTGCTGAAGCGGGGCAAGCCAGGAGCCCTTCCCCTGGGCTGGCCCTCCTCCTCCCCAATCCCAGGGCGGAGCAGAAAGGCCCAGGGGTGGGGCCAGTGAGCGGGGCCCAGCTCTGGGCCGGCCTGCTGCACCCTGCCCACGGCCACACCCCTCCCTAGGCCACATTTGGTCTGGCGGGATGGGTCCCGGCCATGGCCGGGGCTGGCCCTCGATCGTGGTGTGGCCTCAGCCGGGATCGGCTCCCGGTGACAGCCTCGGCAACCCGGCTGGGGCGCTGGCCGTGGCAACCTGAAGCTCCACCTGCGGCTGGGGTGGCGGCGGCTCACCAGGAGCTGGCTCCCCACTGGTGGGTGGCCTCAGCTCCCCACGGCCGCAGCTTCCTGCCGCTCCGGGGGCCGCAGCCGCGGCTCTCCTCCACCCCGCAGCCGTGGCCTTGAGCCATGGCTCCCCACCGTCCCAGCACCTCCCCCTGCCCCGGGGCCGCAGCTCCCCCCCCATCTGGTGCCCTGCGGCCGCGGCCTGAGTCATGGCTACCCGCTGTCCCGGCTCCTCTCCCCCGCCCCGTGGCCTCGGCTCCCCCCCGGGGCCACAGCTCTCCACCGCGCCATGGCTTTCAGGGCTGGCGCCAGTTCCCCAGGGGCCGACCGGGCCGGCTCACTGCGCTCCCTCCAGCATTGTGGGGGGGAGACCCCACTGAGGCCAATTGGCCCTGGGCCCCACTCCCCTCTAGGGACGGCCCTGCCTCCACCAAGGCTGCTGCCAGTTCCTGCAGCCCCGCCGCTGGGCTGTGGAAGCTGGTGGCAGCCCCAGTGGGGGGCTGCCCAGCCCAAGGTGGGGCTGCTAGGGCCGGCAGTGGGGGGGAGGGTGTGGCTGTCAAGCTGGAGACCAGTGTCTATGCTGGGGGCCAGAAAAAGCTGGAGCAAGAGTGTCCTGTGGACACTCTCCTCCGGTTTTATTATGTTGATGTTTTAGATGGTATTCCAGTGTAGCCATGGCCTATGTTGTTGGCCCATTTGTGAGCATTTGGTTGTCATGTTTATATCATTTTACACAAGTGTGTAGATAGGTTGTTTCCGTTTACAGTATTTTCTGTCTACATTCATATGAAACAACCTGAACTTAAAATATAAGTCAGAACAGGTAACTAAATATTTTATGTAGACTTCCTGTGTAATAAAGTTGGGCACCATTGCTTAGGGTATGTCTGCACTGTGATTAAAAACACACGTTGACCCATGTCAGCTCACTCAGGCTCATGGGGCTTGGGCTGTTTAATAGTGGCATAGATTCTCAGGCTGGAGCCCAAGTTTTGAGACCTAGCATCCTGCCTTCTTATGAGTTACACTGCAGTTACAGTCCCTTAGCCCAAGCTCTGTGAGCCTGAGTCAGCTGACACAGGCAAGTTACGAGTGTCTCATTGCAGTGTAGACATATCCTAAGCCAACTTTCTAGAAAGACTCTCACATGTACAATTAAGAACCATTTCACAGCCTTTTGCACCTCCCTTGTGGTTGCTTGCACTATATCGCAAATCTACACTATCTTTTAACCATCACTAAACTGTTAGTCCTTTTGTACTTAGCCTCATAGTTGACAAGATCCTTAGTAATAAAAGCCCTATGCCAGGGGTCGGCAACCTTTTCCGCACCCCATGTTGGCCCCTCCTCCCCAATCCTCAGCCTGTGCTGGCTGCCTCCTCCACTGGAAAAAAAAGAAAAGGCAGGTGCCTGAAAACTTGGCAGCAGTCACAGCTGGGGGATGGGTTCCCAGGCAGGCCGCAGAAAGAAGCTGTCCAGAAGGGCTCCTTTCTATGTCCTGCCTGGGGATCCCTATCCAAGCTGCCGCTGAAAGAAACCGTTCCAGGCAGGTAGTCCCTGTTGGGGAATGGAGGGAAAATAGCATGGGCAACTTCTTAATATTTTGTCTTTTAAAAGTCTTAGATGGAATCCTGTGGGTGAGAGTGAATGGGTCCTAAAAGGAGGTGATGAGCTTGTACATTTCAGCAGCTGTGGGGTTAGGAAAGTTGTGTACTAATGAGGTGTATTGGTGCATATCTGAAAGAGGGCAGAGTTAAGATGGTCCAAAAGTCAACCTTAACTCTGAGAGACCTTAACTATGCATTTTCTGTTTTTCAGTAGTTTGAGTTTTGCTCAACTCAGCATTCTGGAATGTGATGTCATACCTCTAAGGAACCTTAACTCTATGATAACATAGTTTTTTGCCATTGAATTTCCTTTTCTTTTTTTTTAATGGCACTTTTAAAGACTAACAGATTTATTTATCGCATGAGCTTTCATGGGAGAAAATCCCACTTCGTTCTTCAAAGCGTCTGACGAAGTGGAATTTTCTCCCACGAAAGCTCACGCGATAAATAAATCTGTTAGTCTTTAAAAGTGCCACAGGACTCTGTTGTCTTTCTACAATAGACTAACACGGCTACCCCTTTGGAATTTTTTTTTTTAATGTTATTGATAGGAGTTAGTAGTCATTTAGTCATGTCCTGCAATTTGCAAACTGAGCCAGTCCTTAACTACAGTCACTTGGGCCCTAACAGCCTTTTATTGGCACATCATCGCAATTGGACCTCGATCCATTCAATTTGTTTCCCCCATCCAAGCCTGCACTCATATCTCCACAGTGCAAACTGGGAACATCTCTGAAGTCTTCACTCCCTGATGCACAGACATTTCTGTTGCCATTATTTTGCCCCCTCCTACAACGTGACTCACATATAGTGCCTGGAGTGAAGGAAAGCTCTGTTACAGTGAAGTTGTGTTCCTAGTCATGTTTCTGAAGGTTGGAATGTAGAATTTATTGCAAGTCTGATGAGAGAAATCATACAGCGTTTGTTTCAAAATATTCTCAGTTTTATGTGAGATCCTCTGACCTCTCTGTCCAATAGATGTACCCCGTCTCCAAGAAACGGTAAGGTGTCAGAGCTTGTAATGTTTCTACTGTACACATTTTCCAGTCAGTTGTGCTCCTCCAATTTCCTGATTAATATTCTTCCAATACTTATTTATAGCTTTCTTATTGTCATTTTAGCAATTATTCAGATGCTCAGCCAAATCAGAGATAACTGTCATGTCTTCTGGACACACATCTCAGTGATCCAGTTTGTTTTCATAGATTCTGTGGGGTGTGTACCAGAAATAAAGCCTGCATAGTTTCCCCTTGAGTTAATTACCACAGTGTTTGGTAGATCACAACCTCCTAAGTTGCCAGAACCACACTGCAGAGGAGGCAAATCATGATCCTAATGCAGATCAGCTCTCTCCATCCAAGTCAGTCCTTAGTCAGCATACCCCATACTTTATCCATATCATGGTGTACTGCTTTCTCTCTTGCAAACTTCTTCCTGCTTGCTACTCACTCATCCTCATTTCCTGCCTGCCTCTCCCTCCCCCAAGTTCTCTGTCAGTCTCTTCCTCCTGATATAATGAAAACTTTGGTTAGACCGGCTGCTAGCTATACAGTACAGTTTCACAGTAAACTTCTCCATAAAATAAAGCATTATAACAGACAGCTTGTAGCAAACATGAGTTATTGAATCTTTATTACACAGTAGCATAAAGGTTCAGATTAGAAACATCACTGGCAGGATTCACAGGGGTAATGGTCAGACACATGACTGTACATACACTGCTATAGTTCTATCACATAGACTTTCCCTTGGTTTCATTTATATATAGGAAGATTGCTAAACTAAAATGTTTTATGATGGGTCTGAAAATGTTTGCACTGTGTTCTGTTTTATCAGAGTTTAAAGTACTAAATGCTTGTGAGAATTCTGATTTTTTTTTTTCAAATGACATGTTGAAATATAGTATAAACCTTCATTTTCATTATGATTGCTTGGGTTCCTCCCATCACGCTTTTCTCGTGTTTGTCTCTGTTGTTGTATTAACTACATCATGATGACAGGTCAGTTTGTATTTGAAAAGAACACAATGTTTTTACTGCTAAAAGTGTAGTTACCTTTTTCTGAAGATGCTTTTTGCTTTATTAGCCGCAGTTTGGCAGAAGCTTGTTCAGAAGGAGATGTAAATGCTGTGCGAAAGTTGCTAATTGAAGGGCGAAGTGTAAATGAGCACACGGAAGAAGGGGAGAGTCTCCTTTGTTTAGCTTGCTCAGCTGGATACTATGAGCTTGCACAGGTTGGTTTCCAATGCTATTTTTTACACACTATATAAAGTACTGTACTGGTGTATCACTATATAGCCCTGTGGCATCAGAGACCAAGGAAAATATCAGTTACTTGACTGTTTGCTTATTTGCAGCAGATGAAAACTCATTAGAAAAATTTTACATTGCTAGCAGGCATTCTGTCTATATAGCATTTGAAATAAGCACTTACAAGACGCAGCAAATTCACAAAATAGGTTTGTATCTAGAATTTAATTGTAAGCTTTGTGGCAAGTTGAGTGTTTGTCAGCTTACAGTAACACTTATTGTCCATTCTGTCTAAAGGTTCTTCTAGCGATGCATGCTAATGTGGAAGACCGAGGTATTAAAGGAGACATAACCCCTTTAATGGCTGCTGCTAATGGCGGACATGTCAAAATTGTGAAACTGCTGCTAGCTCATGGTGCTGATGTCAATGCACAGTCATCAACAGGTAATAAATGTGCCACAATGAAGAGTGAACATCTAAGTGAGTTTTTTGGTCAGGGAAACACTTTGCTATTTGTAGCTTTGTGAAATAATTGATTCTCTTCTGGTGAGTGCATTATTTGTCTCTCCTCCCATCCTTTCCTAAGATAGTGATGTGAAGGAGGCAAAGACAGGATGTACACAGAACATGGAAGAAAAGAGAGTGGCAATGAGGAGGGAAGAGAAACAAAATTGTGGCCCTAATGTTGGTGCCCTCTCCTATCTATGTCTTTGCCCATTGTCTATTTAGCATATGAAGTTTGAGTCAAGATAAATATATATACATATGCCTCATAATCCATTAGAGTACTGTAATAAGACAACTATTTGCCTGCTCCTATAACAAATCTAAGAAAACCTTTGAAATTGTGAGGCAGTACAGTTGAAAAAAGAACAAAAAATCCTGGATGAAACAACAGGTACCATAACTCTCATGTTCGCTTTAGAGCAACTGCACGTGTGTGTGGTTTTTGGGTTTTTTTTTCTCCCCGCCATCCATGGTCTATCAAGGACACTCACTTCAGGCTTCTGCTCCTAGCCATCACCTCACTTGGGCGGAAACTTGCATCTGACTCTCCTGACCAGAGATTTCAATACTGCACAACTCCCAGGCTCACAGTGAGATTAGGCAAGCACCTATAGTGTGCTTTCTCTTGTGGGCTATGCCCTGAACATTGCCTGTAGCTGTAAATTACTACACATCTCCTAAGCCAGTACATTTATTCTTAAATTAATCATTTTACCGAGAAAGCATTGTATAGGTTCTTCTATTGTTTTACAGGCTAAAATGCTTATTAGAGGACACCCCCAATCCAACATAGGGCTGAGGTAGACTTTAATCCTTCAAAACCCACAACTGGGTTTTCTCTTTGATTACAAATTCTTTTGTTTTAAAACTAGAACCAGAACAGAAAAGCTCAGGCCTTTGATCTTCATGTCCTGTGACTGGTTATCAGGAAACAATGACCTTCTCCTCAGGGCTTAACTTCAAAAGGCTGGGTTTTTGCATACCCAGAATTAGTAATTTGCATTAACCTCTCCTCAGGGAATTCCCTTACGTTTACCACCCCAAAAGTCCACACATGTTTAACCACATTTTCAATGCAATCTTTTGAACTTCCAGGTTACCTCTTTCCCCTAGAGAGGTTACATAAAATCCCAGCTCACAATAACACAAAAACTTAATATGATAAGGTCTTTCAAGGATATTTCCAGGAAATAGGAGATTTTTTTCAAAGTGTGACAGATGTGTCAAACAGTTGTAAATGGCAGGAATTTTGATAATTTTCATAGATTCGGGTCCCACACCGTGATTTATGTTTTTGCTTAGACTTTTAGAACATTGTAGGAGTTACAGGTGAAATTTTTGATTTAAATAAGAGCAGGATTGTAGAAATGATTCCTATTGGCAAAACACAAAATTCTGAATAACTTCTGTTTTTTGTGTGTTTTTGTTTTGTTTTTTCTTTTGGTAATAGGTAACACAGCACTTACATATGCCTGTGCTGGGGGCTATGTAGATGTTGTGAAGGTACTGTTGGAATCAGGCGCTAGCATTGAGGATCATAATGAAAATGGTCATACGCCACTTATGGAAGCAGGAAGTGCTGGACACGTGGAAGTAGCCAGAGTGCTGTTAGAAAATGGAGCAGGAATCAATACACATTCCAATGAATTTAAGGAGAGTGCACTTACATTGGCTTGTTACAAAGGTGCAGTATCAGTATTAAAGCCTTGATTTTTTTAGTAAAGTTTTCCTAAAAAATCTTCATTTACTTAATGAGCCTTAATAGTCAGCAAAAAGTTATTGATTAGAAGGGGACAGGTATAGATTTGCAGTTCATTCAGGGCCAGAGTCTGATCCTCTAACCCTGATTTAGTAGTTTCCATTAAAGTTAGTGGGGCAACTTATGGAGTGAGATGCTGCTCAGAGTAAGAATATCCCAGAATCTGGTCCTAAATTTATATCTCTGATTTACTTGAGGTTTAGTAGTAAGGTTCTAGCAATAAAATAACCTGTAAATTGCAGATTTTCATGAAGAAATGCAGGGAATAATATATTTATTTCACACTACAAAAAAAAAGTAGTATCTCTAGCTTTGGAAAACAAGCTGCTTGTTGAACAAAATATTAAATACGTTTCTAAGAGTCGCAGTGAGGGTGCTGATGATGGAAACCATGTATTTTGTCTGTCCTAGACCTGTGGTTCTCAGCTTATGGTAGACATATCACTGGTGGGACACCAGATGCAGGTTGGGGATGTGTGTGGCAGCCACCTGTTTCCCCTGGTCCTAGCTCCTGGCTGAGAGGTGGGAGGCAACGGGGGGGGGGGGGGGCTGCTGTGGGCTTCAGAGGTACTTATTCAGGCACTTTGGGGTACTTAATACAATTTTCAGACGTTAGTGGGGACATGCTATTTAAAAGTTTGAGAAACACTGTCCTAGACCACACAAATATATGGAGTGCATGTCTTACCTACTTCTAGTAGAAGGCCATATCTGTTAAATGAACTAATTTGCCCCTCAAATGGTCACTCAAGGCAGGTTTCACTGTAATTATTAGGATGGATCTGTTCTCTCCAGTTAGAGTCTGGTCTCTAGTATGCGTACTTACATGGCCACATCATCATAGTACATCAGCACTGAGTTATTTGGCTGATTGTATTAATTTTGTTCTAATAGTCTTGATTACATTTTTTGATTGTTCCTGTTGCATTGCTCTATTACCCTAGATAATGGAATGTAGTTTTTGGTGGTGTTTAGAAAAGAGTAAGAAGTAATTGAGTCTTCTAAAAGTGAACTGTAACAGAGCCATATAATTGAATTTTGAATCCTGATCTGTGAGCTCTGGAAGCAGAGGAGAAAGCAAACTGCAAGTTTGTGCTTACACAGCTCTGTGCTCTTTTGCACAGGAAAGAACTTGGAGATAAAGTTGACTGTGTAAGAAGTCTCCTTCAGTCTTTGCATTTTTCTTTCTTGGAGGTTCTACACTCTTTTTGGCTTTCTAATTTGCTTCCAGATCTCTATCTGAGGCTTGAAAACCTGTGTGTGGCTCTGTTATCACTATTTTTGTGTTTCCTGACTTGGCTTGTAGGATTCTATTTTTATTCCCCTGATCCACTACTAAAAATCTTAAAATGGATTGTGTCACAGGTGTGGCCCTAGCTGCACCTTTGACTCCTCTCTGGTCTCCGAGTGCAACCTCCTCTGATGTTAGGCCTCTTAATTTCACCTCCACTGGAGTGGAATCTCTCACGTTTTCCATTCTTAGACAATGTCATGGGCTGCTGCTTACTGTGTAGCAATTGTGATTTCTCAGCAAGTTGATCTGGGCTCCGAACCTTCAAGTCTTCCCTTTGGGACCACTCACTAATGCATTGACAAGACAGCTTTCTTAAAACAAAATATTGTTTGATCTTTAACAGTAGGAACACAAAAGCATGATAGGATTTTGAAAACTGCTTATAAACATCTATCACCCATGGCATCCCACCCCTGGAAGCTTAGGAAGGCACAACTGCTTCAACCCCACCTCAGGATGGGTGCGTCTACACTTGTAAATTAAGTCGACTTAAGCTTGCTTAAGTCGACTTAATTTACTCTGCGTCTACACTACACTTTTCTTAAGTCAACTTAAACCTACTTTTAAGTCGACTTTCTGCTTCAGTTGACTTTCTAAAGTCGGCTTAAGCCAGTGTAGACATAGAATAGCCCTAAGTCAACTCAGGGCTCTCCAGGACTTCCCCACTGCCCTCCCTGCCAGGGTGGATGGCACAGGGAGAGCCTGGCGTGCCCTCCCTCCCTCCCCCTATGCCCTGCCAGAGTCCCTGTCCCTCTTTGCCCCATTGTACTCAAGTACAATGGGGCAAAGGCTGAACCCCCTGGCACTTGGCAAGGGGCGGCCCCCTGCCACTGTGAACCAGTCCCAGGTCCACCTAGCTCCTACAAGTTGACCTAGGTGTCCAGTGTGGATGCTCTAGTTGACTTTGTAGGGTTCCCCCAAAGTCGACTTAAAATTTAAGTGTGGACATGCTAAATTGACTTAACAAAGTTGACTTAACATCGATTTAGCTAAGTCGACTTAAATTAACAAGTGTAGACATAGCTGATGAGCTGTCTGTCAGCCAGTTGCTTTCCTACAGGCCCAGACAATTGTGTCCCTCCTTCTAGAGCAGTGGTTCCCATTGTTTTCCCTGCTGTGGCACACTTTAATATCTTTAATTATTTTGAGGCACACCACCATATAATTTCCAAGTGAGCTCATGAATATTCATGAGCCAATGAGCCAATCCAGAATGCTTTGAGTAGTTTTTCGAAAAATTCCGTGGCACACCTGTGTGCTGCGGCACACTGGTTGGGAAACACTGTTCTAGAGAATGAGTTTATTGTTAGTGTCCCTTTGAACTTCAGGCTCCCAGCCTTGGCAAAACAACTGTGCATTTTGGCTGGTGATGGAAAGTTTCCATCTGCTCAGATAATTTCAGGTATTGTCCCTTAATTTCTTGGCCTATTTACCAGGAGGTTATTCTTCTAGAGACATTGTGCTGCTTTCTTGCTGGTTTCCCAAGACTGCTATTAAAGTATGCTATGCATACAATATATTAATCCTATACAGACATGCAGTAAATATTTTCCAGAAACTGATCACATACAATATCCATAAATAATTGGACATCTGCCTTTCACAGGATGCTTACAGTTGAAGTTGGGATGAAATCATTTAGGTCGGTGGTATTCTTTCTGGACAATATCTGAAGTCTCTCTAAAGTGATATGCAATTTGTGCTATTAATATTCTTGTAGCATTTCACATGGAATATCTGCACTTGTACAATGTTTTAGTTATTAAATCATTTGGGCCATTATATTTACAGTAAAAGTCTAATTTTTTTTT
>ML685884.1:4745656-4794666 GCA_007922175.1 Pelusios castaneus | reverse complement strand
AAGATGATGGTTGTTGAAAAGGTTGAGGTTTTTATTAATTATGTGTTTTTAATTTAGGCCATTTAGAAATGGTGAGGTTTCTGCTGGAGGCTGGTGCTGACCAGGAGCATAAAACAGATGAAATGCATACTGCTTTAATGGAGGCTTGTATGGTAAGAGATATATACATTGCTGTAGCATGGAAGCATATTTAGTGCTTTTCCACTCATTGGAGAAGATCCACAAAACTGCGATCCTCTTGTCTATTTAGTGCACAATCTAACTTAAATAATTTATGTCCATACATTGTTCTTCATTATTGTTATCTCTCCCATGCTTGATAGAAGATAAAGAAAATGTGGTTGAAGACAAAACTTTTCTAAAGCAGAAGTATCTAAATTAGCATTGATTTTGTTTCACAATGGTCATATATTGCACTAGGTAGTGCACGTCTGCTGTATTAGTACCTATTGGGCCATGTTCCAATAAAAAATTATAGAATTGGTTATTTTGGAGGCATGCTCAAATGTATCTTGTAATAAGTAAGTAGTATTTTACTACACTTCTTTCACAGGCTCGTATCTTTTCTAGAGGTCGCTTTGTCTTGAAAGAAGAACAGAGTCCTGCAGCCGCAGCAGCAAAATTTGTGCCGCTGCTGGGTGTTACGGTGGTTGGGTCTGATTTCCATTTCTAAATTGGAAGTACTCTCTATGGTTTTCCAGAATGGTTTACATTGACTGAAGTAGCTAATATCTGTCAAGATGCCAGCTTATATATTGATGAGCCAAAAAGTTATCACTTAAAGGAGTGTGTTTCTGAGGTCATAGAATCCTTTTCAGTTCTTCAATTTTCCTTTCAAGTTATGTAAATAGTATACCACAAAAATAAACCATATCACCCTATGAGATAAGAACAGCTGATAAGTAGAGGTGATTTCTGTAATGTCTGTCACTTCACTTTCTTTTAATTAATATCCTATTTCAACCAGTCTTATGCCTTCTTCTGAAAAAATGGGCACTAATGTGTGAGTAGCTCAAATGCTGAGAGGATTTGTGTTGGCTGTTGCTTACTTCTGTCTCATTCTTCCTTCTCTTGGAACTAATTCGAACAAGTCTAAAGAAAGCCTCTAAATTCCCTCTGTCGAGTAACCCTTGTCACACTTGTCCTAGAAATGGTCTGTTTTTCAGGAGAAAACAAAAAGCATTTCAGAGACTGCATTTTAGTAGTTAACTGTTTTGTCCAGCAAGATAGCAACTAAGAGGCTAGTGAGGGAAAAATATTGATACTGTGCTCTGTTTTGCTGCCTATGGTGTGCTAAAAAAGGCTTGCCTTTTTTTAATATGGTGGTTAATGTTTCAGATCTTGTCTTGCCTGGAAGACTGAGTGGACAGCTAATGAAATGCATCACAAGAGCCAAGACAGTTCAAGTTTAGCGATTGAAAGAAGTGACTTTATCAGACTGTTTTAATTTTTTTTTTTTTTAATAGAACAAATGACTGACATTTTGGAGAAAGGAAACCTTTCTTAAAGATAAAACGTCTCTTTCCCTTTAAGACAAGAATTTAGTGTCAGATTTTCACATACATCCCAACAAATCTTTTAGTAAAACTTTGAAAGACCAGACTTGATATTCCTCATACGCCTATTTTTTTTAAAATTAAATAATAAAATACACACTTTCATATATTCTTTATACAACACTGAGCACCCAAATTCAACTTTATCCATTAGGAAGATGACTAGCAATATTACAATGGCTTAGGAAGAAGCCAGAATTTTTTTATGAAATGTGCAGAAGGTTGCATTATAGTTATAATTTTATGGTTTAATTTGTGTTAGCATCTGCTTGCTTCCTTCCATGAAGAAGCTTGTTTGGATAACACAAATATTTTGACAGAAAAGTAAAACAATTTTTAGGAGGTGATCAGAATTGCATTAGAATCTTGCTAATTTGATTCCTATTTTATTCTTTATTTTTTTTTTTGATAATTCATAAAGTACTAGTAAATTCTGGAATAAATGAAGTCAAAAGTAATATCCTCATTTCCACACTTCTGTACTAAAAAGTTTGGTGAAGAAAACTTTTTGATTCAATTAGTGTAGCTTAATGAAGTTCTGCTGCAGATACCAACATTTAAAAAAAAAAAAAGCATATGCATTAAGTTCATTTATTTGTGAACCATGCTAGAATGCTACAGAATGTAGCAATACCTCTACATTTGAGGCTTTGAGTATGCTTGAAAATACTTCAGGTTTGATCTTGCTCCCATTGATTTTAATGGGAATCTTATCTCCCTTGATCTGTTTCAGCTATTTGGATTTTCAATGATGTCTAAGGGTATTAGAAAGCTATTGAAATTCTTTGGGATTTGGGCACCTAATTCCTTTGTCTATCCAAAATCTCAACCGTAAAGTACATTGGGTATGAATGAAACATATACATGAACTAAAGAATGATCTTTAAGACAGGCTCTAGTTGTCAGTGCAAAATTGCATTCCCTGTATTTTTGGGTTTTTTTCATCTTATGGGTTTCTTTGCATTCTTAGGATGGCCATGTGGAAGTTGCTAGGTTACTTCTCGACAGTGGTGCTCAAGTGAACATGCCTGCTGACTCTTTTGAGTCTCCATTAACTTTGGCAGCCTGTGGTGGGCATGTAGAGCTGGCAGCATTATTAATTGAACGTGGGGCTAACTTGGAGGAGGTAAATGATGAGGGATATACACCACTAATGGAAGCAGCCAGAGAAGGTCATGAAGAGATGGTGGCATTATTGCTAGGTCAAGGTAACTACAACAGCATATCTACTCAATAAAAATATGAATGTCAATGCATAATTTTAAAAGCTAATTTCAACACTAATGTTTTGCCAATTTTTCCCTATTCAAATAGTCTCTCTCCTCGATGCAACATCCTTACCTTTTTAACAAAGCAATAATCCCCAAATAAATTCAGATTAACCAGTGAGAAGTAGATCGGTAACTAATAATCTGAAAATTCATTTTACAGAATAGCAATACATGCTAGTTAACCATGCTAGTAATTTAGGTTCTTCATATTGGCCTCTGCATAGATTCACATGGAGAATGTACTTTGTAATTTTACAGAAAAAATGCTCACTGAGATCACACGAGTAAATCTGACTATTGAGACAAAATTGTATAGTATCTGTGGGTCTCTAATAACTTCAGTAATTTTGTTTTGAAACGAAGTAGTCAGATCTGCCTTACATTTCATATCTCTGTCTTTAAAATAACTTTTTATTTATTTGTTTCAATAACTAACTTGATCTTGCATTGTGTTTTTGTTTCTTGTTTTGGAAGGAGCAAACATCAATGCTCAGACAGAAGAGACTCAGGAAACTGCCCTAACTTTAGCTTGCTGTGGAGGTTTTCTCGAGGTTGCTGATTTTCTTATTAAGGCAGGAGCTGATATAGAACTTGGATGTTCCACACCTCTAATGGAAGCTGCTCAAGAGGGTCATTTGGAGCTAGTTAAATATTTACTAGCTGCAGGTATGGAGTCATTTTTTGTTTTGCTTCATTGTGTTCCACAAGTTTGTTTACTTGAAAAAGGTACCTGTGCTCCTGTTGATTAAACTTCAGTAGCAGCATTGTGAAGTTAGACTTTGCAGACACTCTGTAGTGACTTTTATGTAACTATTCTAGCCTATTTTAATATTTTTGAGTATGTGTTCACTACTGGAGAGTAGTTCAAACTTGAGTTTTAATGGGACCTGTGTCTTTAGCGACTCATTTCGGAGTATGACTGACAAAATCTTTAAAAGAATATTTTAATAAATCTTTTGACTGATGAAGAAAAGGTTACGAAACTTTAGTGTCTGTTCTTCTAAAGAACATAGAGCAGGCGTGTCCAACCTGCGGCCTGCAGGCTGGACCGCGGCCTGCCAAGGGGAGTGCTGCCACAGGAGCCTGGGAGCTGGATCAGACGGAGCCGTTTTAAATCTCCAGCCCTGCTCTGATTCGCAGTGTGGGAGTCGCCTGGCTAGACAGCTGGCTTCAGGGGCTTAACTCAGCCCCTTTGTGTGTGGGGGGCGGAGGGGAGGAGTGAAGGGATCGGGGAGCCCTTGCGGCATGTGGCTACGAAAGAGGAGCCCCAGCAGGGAAAGGGAAGGGAGGAAGAGCCTGTGCGAGGGAATGGGGCGAGGAGGAGAGGAGATGCATACAGGGAAGGAGGGGGGTTGGATTGGGGAGAGGAGATGCTACTGTGCATGGGGAAAGGGAAAGGAGGGGATTGGGAAAAGGAGCTACAGGGACAGGGAAGGGAAGGGAGGGGAGAGGATAAGGAGAGGGAAGGAATCGCCAGACGCAGGGAAAGGCCGGGAAGGAGCCGTGCGGTGACAGGGCAGTGGTGGTGGGGGGGTGGGGATTTGAGAGAGGAAAGGAGCCGTGTTGGGAGAGTGAAGGGGGTGGGTTGGGGAGAGGAGCAGGGGCCAGGGAAGGGGTCGGGAAGCTGATGGAGCTGGTGAGGAGAAGTGGTCAGGGAGTCCAAATAGCACAGACTGCAGAGCTAGGGAAGGGGAGCCCAAACGGCACAGGCCCAGAAAGGGATTGGGGAGAAGGGGAAGGGTCAGAGAGCCCACACAGCACAGGGCCAGGGAGGGATTGGGTAGTTTCTGATTTTACAGAACCAACCTAAATTTGTAAACAGGTGTTTATTTTTTGACTGTTTACATTTTATGAATAGTAAGATCTGTTTCTATTATGCCTTATCTATTCAAAATTTGCTCACCAGCCCTCTGAGTGAGAGAAGAGGTACAATGTGGCCCCTCACCCAAAAAGGTTGGACACCCCTGACATAGAAGGACTTGCATATTTTCTAAATAACTATTTTAAAGCTTACATGTTTGTTAATACTGCTTTTCAGGGGCTAATGTGCATGCAACCACAGCAACAGGTGACACAGCACTGACATATGCATGTGAAAATGGCCATACTGATGTAGCAGATGTCTTACTCCAGGCAGGTGCAGATCTGGTAAGGAATTAACTTTTAGATCAAAATTAGAAATCAGAAATAAAAATTATAATGAGCTCTGGATGTTAAATTCATGTTCATTGCTGAAAACTTGTTTTTTAAATTATTTTTTATTTTATTTTATTTTATATGTTGTTTGGTGTAGCTTGTTTACCACATGGGAATTTGTGAGTCTTCCCAATTTGATGTGAAATGCTTATTTCATTATTTAAAAGCAATACTCAGGATGCTTTAGTCTGACATCTGACTTACCATGGCTTACTTCTGAAGCTGTTCTAACCCCTTAAAAAGAGCATGAACATAAAAATACTGCTGCCCCATCATTCATATGAGGTATTTTAAATGAGAATGCAGAAATGATCTCTCCATGTTTTGGTTAATACCAGAAAACATCTGGTTCTGTTATGCTGGAAGTGGAATAACTGACCCCTGCCGCCGCCGTCCCCCTCCTGCCCCCCTCTCTCTCTCTCTCTCTCTCTCTCTCTCTCTCTCTCTCTCTCTCTCTCTCTCTCTCTTTAGCAGCATCTATTAAAAATGCCAATTCTGTTCCTGTTTTAACTACTGTGTGTTAATAGTCTGTAGGTAGATAATGAAACAAAGATGATTGAAGTAAACAGAGACATTGTGCATGTTCATCATTTGTTGAGAATGTCTGTAGAGTATTATAATAATTCAACAAAATATAAAGATAACACTTTAGCTTATTAATAAGGGGATATGTTTCTTTACGGTTGTAAAGCACATGTTTTTTAAAAACCCCAAATCTTAACATTTTAGTACTTCACGCTTACACTTTTCATACAAGGATCTCAAAGCTCTTTATGAAGGTGAGTTTATATTATCCCGTTTTACAGATGATGTCAAGAAAAATCAGTCAGTTTGTGGATATTATCTGGTTATTAAACATCAAATTGCAGTCTTGTGATCATAATAATAGTATTTCAGGTGAAAAGTACAGGCTGGATTTAGATCCCTTTAGAAACTTGCCCCTTTGCCATCTTGATTTATAAGCCTGTTGTCATATATTCTTTAGGAACATGAATCAGAAGGTGGAAGAACTCCCTTAATGAAAGCTGCAAGAGCAGGTCATGTTTGCACTGTTCAATTCTTGATTAGCAAAGGTGAGTTCATGCAGTTTTTTTTCTTTTCTGCTTTTAAAAAAATTACGATTAAAAAACAATTGTATGTAATGTATATTATATTTAGATTTCCAGTAATTTAAATATGCATGCTAAGACCAGGATAACTTTTATTCTTAGCTTTCTGTATAATTTAATAAAGGATCTAGACTCCATTTGTCTTAACCATGCCGCTTCCTGCAACACAGGCAATACATGAGAAACTTCACTGTCTGTTGTGATGTATGGATTTTTGAGTTGCTGCTCATATGTTTGATTTATTTTTATTAAATAGAAGATATTTGATCCTCCTGATTGTCTGTTTTATATGTTGTATGGACAGTATTTCTTATCAGAAAAAGGAATGATTATAGGACTTATAAAAACATTATAGTCTTGCTTCCAACTACATTAATTTTATTTTAATCACATTACCTTGAGTTAGAAGATTTAAACCAATAGGCGATATAGGTTAGAACTTTCAAACTTAGTAACCTAAAATGAGACACCTAATATGCTGATCACCTGCAGTTCCCATTGAATTCACTCTGAAAATTAGATCAGTTTTTTAGGCCTGAGAGTTTTATTTGCATTGAAGATAGTGGAAGCTAATGGGTACTTAACACTTTTAATGATTAGGTGCCTAAATATTGATTTAGGAGTCTAATTTTAGACATCCATTGGCAGGGGGTGGAATCTAGATCACTGGTATGAATCCCAGTGAAGATCATCACCTCAGTCTAATAGCAACTGCTTGTGTGATCATTCTTGCTCATTAGTAACCCCACTTCCATCTCCCAGGCAGTTAGTGATGGAAGTTTCCTGTCTTCTTCCTGTGAAACCTGACTGGCCTTTGTTTTAATCATTATAACTTCGTATTATCAAATTTGCTGAAAACAATGCTATATTATGTAACAGTCAGTGCTTCTGTACCTACATTGTGGCCATCAAAATTTTTTTGAAGCTTATTTATACATTTATTTATTTTAAAGCTGCGGTTTCATATTAGTCTAATATATGTGGCATTAAGCATTGATTCCGGAATAAGAATAGGTGAAAGACAAATGTTACAGTTCATCTTTTTCTTCCCTCTTCTGCACTCAAGGAGCAAATGTGAATAGGACCACAGCTAACAATGATCATACAGTTTTGTCGCTGGCCTGTGCTGGAGGTCACTTGGCAGTTGTGGAATTGTTGCTGGCTCATGGAGCTGATCCTACCCACAGGCTGAAAGTAAGTATTTTTAGCATTTGCTCCCCCCCCCCCCATGTTTTCTGAACTAGTCTTCTGGTAACTGTTTGAAATAAGTGTAAGGACTGGCTAAATAAAATGATGTACATATAATGAAAGTTTATAGCAATTGCTCCCAAAATTATAAATTCTGATAGTGCTAAATGAAATTTTATTGTCCAAAAAAATCCTGCCATTAAGTGTATATATAGCAGTGTTGGAAGGGCGAGTGAGCGTATTATCCACAAGAAGTCATGATTTCTTTCACCAAGAAGTTACACTGAACTAATAAACTCCAAATGGAAAAAATAACCAACATTAATTCTGATTTTAGCAAAAACATTGCTATGTAATTCTCATAATTCAGAATATTAATACTTAGTGTTGCAAGATATTCTTGTCAAAATGTTGAATAAATGTTGGTAAAAACTCACAAAATTATCAGTGGACTCATCAATTTAGCTTTCCAGTGTATGAGAGATGTCTCCCTAAGTTGATGAAATTATGTAATGTTTCTTACATACTGTTTTATGTTTGTTTAAAGTAGTGTGATTCTTTTCTCTTTAGGATGGTTCAACTATGTTGATAGAGGCAGCTAAAGGTGGTCATACTAGTGTGGTTTGTTACCTGCTGGATTATCCAAATAACTTGCTTTCTGCTCCTCCACCTGATGCCACCCAGCTGACCCCACCATCCCATGATTTAAATAGGGTAAGATGCAAGAGCTAAGACAGGATGTGATTTCATTTTCCGTTGTGTTCCCACTTAGTTTGTTGAAAATTAAGGTACTAAAATGTGTAGTAAATAAATTATGAAAAAATCTGCAAACATGTATAGCACGCTTAAATTATTTGATGGGCTTTTTTGAAAAGATGCCACAATTTGAAATACAAGCTGAAGAATCTTTGGTAGCATTACTTGATAATTCTCAGCTTTTTTTCCTCTTAATTTGTCAGTTTTACTGAAAAAACAATGAAGAAAATCTCAACAATTGAAAAGAACATTTTCACTTCAGGAAGAAGTGTTCTTTTAATCTTTTTTTGCTGTCAACTGTGGCTTAAATTCACACTGCAAATTTATTAGGAGTTGCCATCTTTATGATGATGATGAAATTGTTAAAATGTCTGTTGTTTATACTAAGAATGTGAAGCACTTAATAGTTTGGAACTGTTAACAATTGGCGTTGAACTCAGCATACAAGAAGGTGTTACTGTATGTTATGCATGCCACTTTTTTAACCATGATGATTTGTTAATATTTATTGACATCTAACATCTAGTTAAGCATATAGGAAGAGAAGTGTAATCTATTAGTGTCCGATGTTCTAGGCTCCTCGTGTACCAGTGCAGGCACTGCCCATGGTCGTCCCGCCCCAGGAGCCTGACAAACCCCCTGCCAATGTCGCCACAACCCTTCCCATCAGAAATAAAGGTCAGTTGTAGCTTTGCAGCTTACTTTAAAAAAGTCTTTTCTAGGTAGAAGATTTAGGGTTGCTCTCAATTTTTTTTAGTTGAACAATTCTTGTACACAATAATTAATTGTTTTTTGGAAACAGTCATGGGAAATAATTTTACTTTTGAAAGGACTGTTTTCACCAACCTAGATGGATAATTAGCCTTTTAACTTCTTTAATTAGGATTTTTTCAAGAAACCTGCCTCTCTTAAAAAATACACGTAAAGTGTGGTTTTGCTAATGTGGAATGGCAGTTGTCAGCCAGTTTCTATCTGGCAGTTAACACTTCAAAAAAAAATTGTCATTGATCACAATTAAGTAATACTGTAGTTGGTTTGGAATTTTCATCTCCTAAAGATAGTGGTCTAGGTACAGGTCTGACTGTCTCTACAAGCAGAATTTCTTGAATTTGTACTATAATATGTGACTTGGGTGCCTTTTGCAAAGTAGTTGAACTTGATGTAAATTTGGTGTCCATTTTTTTTTACACATTATCTATAAAGTTAATTTTTGCTGCACTTTTACATAAAGAATCTCCTGAGTGTGTGTGTGTGTGTGTGTGTGTGTGTGTGAGACAGTAATAAAGTATATGCTTGTGTGTATGCTTCCAATACTTTACTTTAGAACTTAAATCCTATAGAAAGAAATGGGGTACTTCCACAGTTAGTTCCCTCATCTTCTGAACCATTAATCACTTTTCCTGGTAACATTTAAATGGTACCTCTTCCAAATGATACAGCAGACAATGTTGACTTAATCGCTATGGACTTGTTCACTGTAAATCTGTTGGACTACACAGTCCACTGTCCTTTCTTATATGAAGACTGAATTCTTTGCCTCTCCTGGTCAGGAAGTTTGAGTTGAAAATATTCAAATTTAGGTCTTGTATGTGGAACATCCAAAGACTATAGATGTCCAGTCAGAACATATTAGGTTTTTTTAATGCTTTAATGCTTGGGGTTCTAGGGCTGGATGTCAGACTGATAAAGCTGGATTTCCAGTGTTAAATGTTGCTAATTAGATGAACACCTTTTAAAATACCAAATCAGATTTACAAAGCCGATTGTCTTAATCAAAACAAAACAACCATAACCCCTACCCCTCAAAAACAGTTCTGCTTGGTTTCTTGGTTTTTTCCATGCATTTATGACATGACACCATCTCAAAATATAAAATACCAGGTGTAGGGTAAGTATCTCCATCCCTCCCTCCTCCCCTGCCCCCCCACCTTTTTGGGGTGTGTATCTAATCATTCCACTTGCATACCACACATCTTGAGGCAGTCATTTTCTATTTGCAGACATTTAACTGTTGGAGCAAATACCTTAAAATAATTTACAGAGGTATTCTACATTTTGTATAGTAATCCACTGTTAGATTCTCAGGCTAACCTCTGAATTAATATTTATCATAACATGCAAGATATGGTTTTCTTCATTAGGGCCTTACAGTACACTTTCACCTTCTATATGGGTGCAGTGCCTTTGCCTTGACCGTTAAATGTCCAAACAGTAGCTCTATATTGAGGATACCATTCATATGCACTTTTATTGGTTCTGAGGGGGTTTCTTTTTCACACAGCTGCTTCTAAACAAAAGTCCAGCAGCCATTTGCCAGCAAACAACCAGGATGTACAGGGTTACATCACCAATCAGTCTCCAGAGAGCATAGTAGAAGAGGCTCAGGGCAAGTTAACAGAGTTGGAGCAGAGGATAAAAGAAGCCATAGAAAAAAATGCTCAGCTGCAGTCTTTGGAATTGGCACATGCTGATCAGCTTACCAAGGAGAAGATTGAGGAACTGAACAAAACGAGAGAGGAACAAATTCAGAAGAAACAAAAGATTTTGGAGGAACTGCAGAAAGTAGAGCGAGAGTTGCAACTGAAAACGCAGCAGCAGCTAAAAAAGCAATATCTAGAGGTTAAAGCTCAAAGAATTCAGCTTCAGCAGCAGCAGCAGCAATCTTGCCAACATCTGGGACTACTGACTCCTGTTGGGGTTGGAGAACAACTTTCTGAGGGAGACTATGCACGATTACAGCAGGTGGACCCCATTTTGCTCAAAGATGATCCTCAGCAAACTGCTGTGCAGATGGGCTTTGCACCTATTCAGCCTCTGGCGATGCCACAAGCTTTGCCTCTGGCAACAGGTTCTTTACCTCCAGGGTCCATCGCAAATCTTACAGAACTGCAAGGTGTTATAGTTGGACAGCCAGTATTGGGCCAAGCGCAGCTGGCAGGGCTGGGACAAGGAATTCTGACAGAAACTCAGCAAGGGTTAATGGTAGCCAGCCCTGCTCAGACCCTCAATGACACACTGGATGACATCATGGCAGGTGGGTTTATATTGTTATGAGCAAATATAATTTATGATTTGCTTAAAGCTAGTAGAGCATATATCGACTTCTTTTCCTATTTGGTTTTGTTCGAACTGCCACAACAATGAACTATTTTGGTATACTGATTCCTGCCCTTAGGACTAAACGATAATAGTTCATTTTCAGTAGTTTTGAGTAAGCATTTTAGTTTGCAAGATTGACTTCCCAGTTGAGGTATTGCTACCCATTGCCCCTTTGACAGGTTGGTATGCTGTATGTGAGAAATGCCATTTTATTTTGCAGAGTTGCTTTAGCTACAATTGAAACTATGATATTGTTGCTGCCCATTTCCAGGTGTGGAGCACCAGCCTCACAATATTATTCTTCACTGCTTGTACTTGGTTATTAAGTAGTAGAATTAAGAATTTGGAGTAGGCCTTCTGTCAAGTAGTATATGATGAGCAAGAGTCTCTTCAATAGACACTCTGCATTTGATTTTATAATTAGAGCTTGCCATAGTTACACTTTAAATATTTAGGAATTGTGCCATAAATAGGAATACATTTTAAATAAACCTATGTGTTCTGTTTAGAAATGCACTGATTAAAATTGCTTTGTTTATCCATGGAAATATTTACATTTACCAAAACTTGTCTGAGACCAATCCAGTATAAAGACATTTCATACACGTTAGATTTTTCTTCTAGAAGTGTTACCAAATAGTACATGAAGGATAAAATAGGGTTTAAATACAGCTTGAAGTATAGCAGGCTAGCAATGCTGCTTCCTTATAGTATGTTCTACATCTTAATTATATTTTGCTTGCTTTTCCCCTTGTTAATTATGCAATTTGTTTTCAGTTGGTTCCTTTATTGCAGTAAACTTGTGTATCCATTACAGAAACTTGTGAATCTTTTTAAATTACTTGAGAGGCCAACCTGTATTAAAACTTTATTATAAGTACATCTTTATTCATCTTCAATTAAGAAAAATATTAATTACATGGTGCTAATTATCCTGACGTGCCATTTGAGAAGCTAGTCGGGAGTGGGGGGTGTAATCTGGGATATTTGTCTATAGGAGTAAAGTTATAGTGTTGTACCAATGTACTGCAGAAATTACAGTAGCATTATAATGCAAGGAAGTGGAAAAAAAAAGTATTTGGGGACTGTTCTTTAAATATTTAGGTCACAATTTTCAAACCTGGGTGCCTAAAATTAGACTCTGAAATAGTGGTTTGATCTTCAGAATGGTTGGGTCCTCTCAGATTGCACTGAGGTCAATGGAAGCTACAGGAGCCCAGCACCTCTAGGAACTCAGTACGTGTTCAGGAGGTTGGCTTAAGAGATACAGGTTTGAAAATGTTAGGCAAAAGTTAATCTGAGCATTCAAGAGAAGATTTCTCTTTCTGCCCTGATGAGAAAATGGAGGTCTGAGGATTTCCCTTATTTGGCTATATTGGGATATCTAGTACCAGCTACTGCAGCTGTCAGATGATAAAATGGTTACAACTTTTAAGCAGTAATTAAGTGAAATTACACATACTGAATTTAAATAGAACTTGCATTCAGTTTACATTTTTAAATATATGATGATATATAATTATATGTAACTATTTAAATACTAAGATTCACAGTTCTGTTTTGCGGGGTGCATTATGTGAACATTTCCTTTTCTGAAAGGCTAGATTTATTTACAGTTTACATATGAATCAAATATTTTTCACATTCTCCCTGAAATCTGTACTCACAGTAGAAAGAGCAAGTTACTGCAATAGCATCTTAACTTCTCTTAAAGTTTTTAATTTCTGTTATCAGTATTATAAATAATATACAGATCTCTGTTATTCTTCATGTGTATTGATGACATGCTCTGGAAGCTGCTGCCTAAAATAACAGTAAACATAACTTAATTACATTTTTATTGGTCCATTGACTACAAGATACAGCCTTCCTGCAGGGAAAGAAATTTATGTAATGTGATCTGTTTTACTTTTTAGGCTGGAAAACTGTATGAAAGCCCCTGAAGAGAACTAGTATAGATGTAAAATAAGGAACAGTGACATGCTGTGGATTCTCAGGTTCTGTTAATATTAGGAGTAATATTTTATTTACCAGTTGATAATCACAACATGCCTTCCAGTTACTGTTTCAGTTCATACTATGAATATTTAATTGTGTGTACAGATCCATAAAAATCTAGGAACATCTCTTTTTATTAATCTTAAATTCAGAAAATTTGACTCTTCTATTAAAATATTTGGAATGCAAAAAACAAATTAGACACATTAAGCTCAAACAATTTTTAAAACCATTTTAGAAAAAGCAAACAAATCAGGCATCTCAAATTACAGCAATGCAGCATAAAAAGTCTTTATCATTCTAAGTTGTCATTGCAAGGGATATTAGCTGCACAAGAATAACATTGTGCCTGCAGTAATGAGGCATCTCTTTTAAAAAAAAAAAAAAAAAAAAAAAAAAAAATTACTAGTGTTCAGCATAGTGCAAAAATTCAAAATGTTAAAACTAAATGAAGAGTCCCAATTCTTGATTAATTAAAAAAGTGCATAGTCAAAAGGGACCAGTATTAACCCTTTAAAGAAATAAACTTTGAAATGTCCTAAATATGATCACAGGTTCGCTTTTTAAAATGTCAGGCTTAGCTTCGAAATGAACTGTGTGATAAGAGCCTATTGCTCTAAAACAGATTTGTATCTTACACAACCTTCACTTATACTTATTTGTGAACTTTTCTTTTTTCCTTCTCTCTTGCGATAGATATGAAGTGCTTACACAGATGTACAACTTGGTGTTTTGTAGGGATTGTGGATATTCCATGTCAATTGTAAGGAACATTCAATTAAGTCCAGAGGAGATCTAAGATCTGGAAAAGGAGTCCAGTATAAAGAATAGTTAGTAGGCCTCCTAATGGTGGTAGACAGGAAAATCAAATAGAAAATATTAAAAGTAATGATGGATGAATGAATACTGCATGGTCTTCAGTCTTCATTACAAATAAAATTTTCAAGAGCACCAAAATCCTGGTTTCAAACGTATCTAACACTCAAGTAACTTTTGAAAATCAGATTTTGTGCTTTTGAAAAAGTAATCCTACATCTCAACAGGAGAAAGAAGAGAGTGTGGTCCTTCAGCAAATCTACATGCCAAGTGCTCCTGTCAATGTGATTTGAAAGATCATCACTTTATTTCCCTAACATCCTGTATTAGATGTTTGCCTAACTTAATGAAAAAGATATTGGTACTTTCTGACATCACAATCAGAAACTTAAAAAAATAGAGGCATGGTAAAGGAATTAATTTTGTTTTGCTTGCTCATTATAGATGACCCCCCCCCAAAAAAAGTGCCCTCGTGTTACCAAAACTCTTCATTCAAACAATTAACTGAAAAATATTTCTTTAGTAAAGTTAAGTGGGCCAAGTACTGATATTACTACTGGGAAGAAAGCATGAAGACGTTTTGGTTTATTGAATGCTTCTTAGTTTTTTGTGTTAAAACACTTAAGATGGGTGAATTTTGTTGGTTTTCTTTGGGATATGCACCTGAATGACAGTTTCAACCTGATCCAGAGGTTTCCTGGCACCTGGAGCACCAGCCTCACAATTGTAAGACCTACAAATGAACACATCTTTACCTTTGTCTCCTTTAGTAAATATATTGCCTGATATAAACCATGGGTGTCAAACTCATGTGCTATGGCAGGCCAGATTTAACTTAAATATACTTCAAGTGGACCATACATACCGTAAATCAAAATGCTAAGGCACTCCCGCAGCATTGCGCGGACTCTCTCTCACTCTCTCTCTCTCTCTCTCTCTCTCTCTCTCTCAGGTCTTCTGTGTCAGCATGTGTGAAACAGTTCACTCATGAACTATAACATAAAGTTTCTTTGTGGAAAGAGGAGTGTTGGTTTTTCTACATTTTTTTCCTCACTGCAGCAACAGTAGTGTGAAAAACAGTACACGGCCTAAATGTAAAATGATTGGATATAGTAGTTCTCAACATAGATAAATTTTTAGGCCTAACAACTTTGCTGGTGCCAGTTGTAATAGTGAATAATGCTTTTTCCCCCCTTGGAGTGGGTCATAATACTAACCTCTCATAGTTCTTTGAAGAACTCACAAATTGGAACTGGGTTTTTGAAAGAAGACATTATGGTTCTTAATAATCCTTTAAAATCTGGTATATGCTACATGCAGGATGGGTAACTTTCTTTTTTCTGATGTATGGATTATTCTGTTCTCATTGGCACTGGGGGTATAAGATGATAGGAATTAATGGACAAAAAAGATGGTCCATTTATAAAATGTTGATGTGGTGGGAATCAAACTTTTTTCCAAGAAGTCTTTAATTTTAGGATTAAAATATTTTGTGCTGCTTGAAAAATTCTGTTCCTGTAAAAGGCAGTAAATCCAGAGTTCAGAGTTTTGTTCCAGAGAAATTTCAGTATCTGACCACATGTGCTGTGATTATAATGAACAAAGAATGGAGCAGAAGATCTAACTCTGAATTTCCTGATGTTTGTTCTAAATCAAACCTCAGCTATTCTATTTTTTTAGGTAGCTTTTTTGTATAGCACAGTTAATGAACCTGAGCTGATCTTCAGAGATTTGTTGTTGTTGTTTTTAAAGAGAAGTCTTCTGGTGAACATAAATAACTTGGGCTGATACCTTCGGATACAATGTTCCCAGAACTAGAATTCCTGGCACCACAAGTCTTGTTAATATTATCTTTAATTTGAAATCAGTCATATGGTGCACTTCATCTTTGGGCCAGATTGTCTTGGATTCAAGGGTTTTGCCAGCACTTGAGCTCATATCCAGTGATAACTTCGTAGTGAGTTATGGGAGACTGATTTCCTCTTTATTAAAGATGCCCTTTGCCAGTATTTGGCTATTTAGGTGAAAGTTAAAGAATTCATAACTAGTTGGCCTTGAGACTGGCACAGACTTCCACTGGTAAGTCATGAGTGAAGCTCGGTTTGATGGTGACCGGAAGTCAATATTAGCTAGTGATTGTTCATTGGTCTATATGAAATAAGTTGGTGGTTTCAATTTGTTTCTATCATAATTGACATTTATTATCTACCTTCTTGGCACTTTTAACAAGAAGGCCAAGAATTGAGTTAATACAGAAATTAAACATTGGCCTCTTTTGATTGAAACTTAGACAAGTTGGTGGGATGTTGTGGTGAAAGTTGCATCCCTGCTGCCCAGAATGTTACTGCTGTTAGACGACTTCAGTATCCAGGGCTGGTAGTCGGGTGCTGCTCCCAAGTATTACATTGGGGGTAGTCAGTGGGCAGCACGTGGTCCAAATCCAGATTACCAGAGGCTTTTCACCAGACCATGGGGCACATGCCAGAGCTCAGGGCTTCAGCCCCTGCGGGAGGTGTTGGAACTCAGGGCTTCATTTAGGGATGGGGCAGGGGAAATATATTTCCTGCTCCACTGCATCTGAGTTACAAGTCAGCCCCAAGCACCTCTCAGGGCTCCTGCTATCATCCTCATGGGGCAGGGCTTGATTTGGGGGGGACCATTTGCCACACTGAGTTACTGTCAGCTTCAAGTTCAGTCTTCCCCCAAGCCTGCCAGAACGTGATCATTTATTTCGTGTCTTGCACTAGCAGCCCCAGCCCCACAGAGTTTTGTGGTCTGATCAGTAGCCTATAGTACTCTGGACTTGACGCCCAGTCCACTTACTGCCAATCCCTACATTAGGCCCTGAGTGTATCTCACAGTGCTGTATGTGTTTGTTGAACAGAGGCACTTACAGTGTGAAAAATGTTTTTCCAGTATCAGGATCTTTACCATATCTTGACAAAAATAATTGACTACCCCTGTATTAAACCCACTCAAACAAATTTTAAAATGTTAGAAACTTTTATTTTAAGGAGAGTCACTGTATATTCCTGCATAGCTATTCCAGTTTACATAGTTAGGGAATCCTAACATATTTTTAAAAAAATGCATTTCTGTAAAGTTGTGATTACTGGAGCTACAGGTAAAACCTCAGATTATACTTGAGGAAACTTTTTTTTTTCCAAATCCTTTACTTTGCGCATCTGACAGCAATTTATATATACTCAGTGTCATAGTTCCCCTATATAATCAGTCAGATTCTTCATGCTGAACAGACCCATACAAACATGAAAAGGATCAGAAAAATCCATTAATTCCTTTTAAAAATGTATACACAGAACATATTGTTTTAAAGGATGCTCTATCAGAAACTGGAAGATCTTGAAGGTAGGCAAAAAAAAATTTAAAAAATTAGTGTACTTTCAGTAATCTATTAAATGCTGTGGGATCACTTGAATACAAAAGGTTCTTTGGGAAAACACTGCATTGAAAATGTTGATTGTGTCATTTTGATACAAGGTAGCAAAACCAGTATTTATTAATGGATTCCTTTTTTCTTTGTCAGAACCTTTTCATCAATATCATTAGCAAAATGATTTCTATAAAATTATCCAGCCTGCCTCCCCCATAACATAATTGTTTATATTTGGTCAATATTGACTGGTCAGGAGCTTCCACGTTATCATTGCTGTGTTGCGTTAGTGCGTTGTGACTAGCACATGAACTCCAGGACCCATAGTTAGCCAAAAGAAAATAAACAATATACAGCTTAAGTACCTAGTTCCTCTGGCTGTGCTCCAGTCTCCTTTTAATGGCATGGAATTTTTTATTCAGTTAATCATATACCTCTTTGAATAAAAAGAGTTTGACCAGGTAAAGTGCTATCTTATTTTTTTTTTCCCCCTGGAGGAAGCTATAAGAAAATGCCATAAACCTAACATTTGCACATTTCTCACATTGCATATTTCTTAAATTAGTTTTTTAATTGAGGTCAGAGTTAAGGACAGAGAAATAGAGGTTTTAAAATGATATATTTTTAAAATGAAGCATTAAAGACTTTTCTTGTCCATTTATTGTGATCTTACAGATCTGAAGAAATACATTTTTACTTGTACTAAATGTAGTCATTCTGTTTAACAGCAGTGAGTGGAAGAGCATCTGCAATGTCAAACACTCCTACCCACAGCATTGCAACTTCTGTCTCCCAGCCTCAGACACCAGCTCCAAGTCCTATAATTTCTCCGTCAGCCATGCTACCGATCTACCCTGCCATAGATATTGATGCACAGGTAAGCCTGAACTCGGTGCAGCATAGTTGTGGTGGTGCATACATACTGAATAAATTACCACCAGTAAACTCTTCTACCTAGTTTGTATTTAGTTGTAGTCTAGACGATTTGGTGGAATATAAAGGCTTGCATAATCTCACAGAACAATTTCAGTGTATTCTCATCTGGACTACAGAACAGGTGGAAAAAAACACAGGCATTTTATTCAATCACTAAATATTTAATTTACACTTTCTTTTTTTGTGCAGCCCTGACTAATAAATTCTCTGATGAAATATCCCTGCACTTTTCAAACAGGTTTTTTAATCTTATCCCAAGGTATTTTTTTCATCAACTTCTGCCAATCAGCAAACAAAACAATTCTCCGCAATCAGTCAGCCTGGCTCCTGGGTTGGCAGGATCAGTGCAAGTCAACATAAGGTTATCTACATAAATCTTCTGGGATCTATTGCCTCTTCAGAGTGTACTAACTCTGTCACATTCCCAGTACGTGCTAGCTTGGGGAAGAGAAGACAGAGCTTGGTGCCAGACTTCAGTTCTCTCTGCCCTATGCTGATACATGTCAGTCAGGAACTGTTTTTTTTCTTAATGTCTTAGAAGTATTTGCTGTTAAATTAGAAATGATAAAAGGCAGTGGCCATCTCTCTTTTTTTTAAGTGTTCCATCTATAAGTCTGTTACAATCTCAATAAAAATTGTAATAAACAACAGAGCTTTCACTGAATAAGCTGACAATTCTTTAACAAGGCACTGGCAGGATTTTGATGAAACATGTATCACTCCAACATACAGGCCTGAGGGGTAGTATCCTCATCAATGGGTGCCTCATACCATGATGGTAGTTAATTAAAAGTAAAAGAGAATATATAAGTAGTTACTTTAGCGACAGTGGATGCATTCTACAAAAATTTTAAGAAGTTAAAAGCAGAAACATGAAAATTAAATTGTATCTTTTGAACCTGCTCCCTCGCTCCATAACAAACTTAGTTTACCAATAATCAGAATTTAGGCTAATTTCTGAGGTTATTCTATGATGTTATCATTAAGGCAATGGTTCTGTAATTCTAGCAGTTGTTGGATTTCCTGGTAAGAGTGATCACTTAACCTCAGTGCATGGATCTCAGAATGTTTCGTAGGTACCACTATTTTAGAACTGTTGCATTAAGGGACTTGTTTTTCAGTGAAAAGTAGTTGATTTGAAGAAGTGAAAGTTGTCATGGTGTGTGAAGACTTGGAGTTTGTCTGCACAATTTATCTCACCTCTCTTTGCTCCCAGGACTGCATTTGTTCTTTAGAATAATGTTCTAAGACAAACTGTAAAAATGTCAACAGTTGTGGATGGCACATTTCTGGGCCATATCAAATTTTTGAGTGCTTACATTCCTATTAAGAAAGAAATACAAATCTGTTGTGCTGAAATAAAGACATTTTTGTTAAGATTTCTCTTTCAGGTGGGGGAAATGGAGGAGAGCAACTTAAGCCTCTCAAGTCATCCGTTTTCTGGGTCCTTAAAAAATGTTCTAAGTTTAGTATTTAAATTTTTGAATTCAGGCCTATGAGGGTCCCTTTATCTTTTGGAGGATGGGAGGTTTCCTTGATTTTAATTTTTCAAGCTCCACGCCTATTTTATCTATTTGCTTATTCACTAAAAATCAAAATGGACTTGCCTATCAACTTTGTCCTTATTCTTTTCATCAAACACTTACTTCCCTTTTTTCCTTCCAAATCTTTTTATTGTGACTATCAATATTGTTAACACTGCTCAGAAATAAATCCTGCCAATTCATTTGTGCTCCCTCTGTTGGCTCTGCAGCTGCTAAGCCCTAATGTCATTCCTTCAGAGACACGAGCTCTAAGGATGGGAATGAATTTTTATTTGAAGATTAGCTATAGAGGGTAAAAATAAAACCCATGCCTTTCTTAGACCGTAAAAATTTTAATGCATATTGTATTTTGGATGTAAACTGCAAGACTGGCATTATGACATTTAAAAATTAAACAGTTTAGCAGAATATATATCTCAGATCTTGAAGATGCTTATTAAACCTCTGTTTACAGTACTGATTTGAGAAGCTTATTTAATTGGAGGAAGATGTAGTTTGTTTCATAAGGAAAATATCTAGAAAGTTATTTTATTTTAAAAATTTCTAGGGCTTTTAAGAGATTTGTCCTGTAATGGAGGTACCTTTACGTGTTCATGCAGTAATGACAGTGGAATTTTAAAGTGAAGGAATTATGCTATTTTGAAGTGTGTGTAACATTTTTCTTCTAGACGGAAAGTAATCATGATACTGCATTGACGCTTGCATGTGCTGGTGGCCATGAAGAATTAGTACAAACACTGCTAGAGAGAGGAGCTAATATTGAGCATAGGGACAAAAAAGGTAGGAATCTCAGTATATTGATGCATGTTGGCTCTGTTTAGAGCAAATTTTAGTCTTACAATGCAGCAAACCAGTAACAGGCTCAGAACCTCGTGTTAGGTCCAGTTTTACGTTTATTTTAGACTTTAGTCATGATGACCCACTATTTTTTTTATTTCTGTAACTAAAATTATTAATTGTTTTTAAATGGAGGAAGAGATAATCATCAAACGTTCTTTATTCTGTTTTAGGATTTACTCCGCTTATTTTGGCTGCGACAGCTGGTCATGTTGGTGTTGTCGAAATCTTGTTAGACAATGGTGCAGATATTGAAGCCCAATCTGAGAGAACCAAGGACACGCCATTGTCTTTGGCTTGTTCAGGGGGAAGACAAGAGGTAAAGGGAAATTTACCCCTTTATAAGGCACCTATTGCTTTAGAAGAAAGTCGCAAGTTGCATGGTTAAGATTAAAACCAAATTTATTTTCCCTAATCTAGGCAACAAAGAAGCCTAGACTTTCACAGCATCCCAATTTCAAAGGAATGTTGCTATTAAAATATATATATAGGTGATCTGCAAGTTTACTGAGGATTGATTATGTATTATTATATTAATATAATATATGTAAACCTGTATTTAGCAGCAAGCGAGACCTTAATTCAAGAGCAAGGCCCCTTGATTTGTGATATTTTGATGCAGAATTCTGTGATGCTGTAGAATTTTAAAAATCAAAATTGCATTGAATTAAATCTGAAAGTGAATAATGCACTCATTTACAATTCCTTGTATGTTGTCCCTAGTTTTCAATGTCCCAGAGTGTGTTGACAATGCACATATGCGTTGTAGATGCTGTCATAGAATGTGGGAAGTTCTGGTGGTTGGGATATTTGGCACCCAGGAGAGAGTTGAGGCTTTTTGTGCATTTCTTCTAGACCTTCCACCTGGTTGGGCTGAGGAGACTTGACATTTGCAAATGAAGGGGTTTGAAAACAGTTTCCCATATCAGCAGATGACGAGACAGTAGTCAACTGCCCCCATGTCCCGCTATCCACTGCTACAAAAGAGCAGTGGATAACCACTTTAATTGAATGTTTCTGCTCTTTGAGTATGCCTGCTGAAGAATAATTAATACTTGTATTATACCTGTGATGCAGCTCCCCCAATGCTAAGTTACTGTACACACAGGTGTTAAAGTAAGGGGGACCACAGTTCCGGGGCCCACAAATATGAAGGGCCAGAGTTCCGGGGCCCCTAAAAATAGAAAAATCCAGAGGAATGCATGTTCCGCCCAGCCCTGGCTGCTTGCAAGTCCTATGGCCCACCATTGTTAATCATAATACTTACTGTGTTATGCAGTGTTCGCTAGTTTGTGACAATAATTGCTATAGACATAAACGACATATAAAATTATAAATATTTTTATGGAGCGATGTTTTTAACATTGTCGTGAAACACTGTTTTCAGTAGTTCAGGATACGTTGGTTAAAATACCTGAGACCATTTGTCCTAGAAGTTGCTGCTGTTGTAGCTGTTAATTTTATTTTTTAGTGAAGATTAAGTGTTAGAGTGGTTTTGGGTTGTTTTTGGACTCCAGAGGGGGAAACTTTGTACATTCATGTTTTGAAAGACACTTACATTTATTTCAAAATTAAATCTTGGATTCAGCAACACAATTCTGTGGCAGTGGGTGGATTCCGTGCCGAATTCTGAAGTTGTGGATTTGGAGAGAAAACAGCCCCTAATTTTTAGATACACTATGTTTATCTGAGAACTAAAACAGATTTGTTTTTAAAATGACCTTCTCTCCAAACAATGAATAAAAAGCAAAATATTTTTAAAGATGATTTGAAACACAGACTATTTCTCATGTGCTAAATGTTGTAGTATGGCCTTCTTTGATCAGTCTATTAAAATATAAGATTTTTTTTTTGTTCCTCACTAGTCTGTTTCTACAGTCAGGACTTTCAGAGATTTCTAGAAAATCTGTGATGGTCATGGAGTGTAACTAAATATTTATTCAGAGCCCTATCCATGAAAAGCTTTGTATGTCAGGACTATAATACTAAAAATTAGTTTTCTACCTGACAACAGAAGAACATTGTCAATTCAGAGTTGATATAGAAAGCAAGAAAATATTATCGTAACAATCTAGCAGCAAAGTTTTGGACAACTGGAATTCAGAAATCAATCTGTTCCATACATGAGCAAATAAAGCACTGCAGTTTTCTAGTCCACATAATAGAAAAAATAGGTTCTTAATCGAGTAGTGTCCCTATGCATGCTCCACTCTAGATGTGCTTATACCCCATGCCCCTCAGATGGGGAAGTGTCTGTTTGGCCCATGCATGTCCCCTCTGCAGCCTCATTCTTGCACTGAGGCTATATTGAGCTGTGCGGGCAAACTATCTTCAGTTTCTTCCCAACCACCGCAGCCTGAGACAGCCTCAACAGTGTCTGAGGTGTGAACTTGCGTCAACTCAGTTTTACGTGCATTCTTGCTAGTTAGTTAGCATCGGTTCTTAGAATTACCTTTGTTAGTTGTAGTAATTTTTATAGTTTTAAAAAAAAAAATCTTATGCTTTTAGGAAGACCATTGTCCCTTCACCTATTTTCCTTTGTTTCTTCCCCTCAAGGGACCTGAAGCCCTTGGAGAGTATGCCTGGTTTTCCTGGGTTTAAACATTGCCTTTCTTGTCAAGAAGCTGTACTGGTCAGTGACAGGCATTCCCAAAGTAGCCACTACCTTGGGGAGTCACCCATTCCATCAAAGTGTAATTTCTGTCTAAAATTGAAGTTGGGGACCAGAAGGAACCAAGAACTTAAACTATGTCTCCATATGATGGAGAATTCACTTCGACCAGCTCCTGACTCCAGCCAAAGGACTCTTCCCTTCTCTTCTCCCCTTTCGCTCCCCTACGGTGGTCTCCAAACAGATTAATTGCTGCGACCTCCTTAATACAGCACTTCCCGTGAGCATTGAAAAGCAAATTACTGGAATCATATCAAAAAGACTCTAGAAAGTGGTCTTCAAGTCTCTTTGAGGTAGATTCTCTACCCAGAGGATGGTCTTCGATGAAGATGCACACTGATCTCCAACTTGGTATCCATGAGGTTGCAGGTTCCTCAGGTATCACACCCCAGCAAGCCTAAGGACTCTAACGGTTCCAGCTCTGGAAGATCGGTACTCTCAGGTGATTGGGGTAACAGAGAGGAGACCAGCTCTTTAAAATTGGTACCAACAGAGTCTATCAGGACCTTGTACCCAGCACTTTGGGTCTACAAAAGACCAGACCGATACCTAATGGTCATTTGTAGGAGTGCATGAGACCTTTGGTACTGTTGTTGCCATTTGACTGTGTCCAACTTGCTTTATCAGTACAGTCCACTATTCTGGTACCACAGGAGTTTTGATTTTTCTTGGGACTTGTCAATAATTGAAACCTTTAAATCATCTCTGTTCAGCAGTGACCCATTCTCAGTACTGACTGCCTCTTGTTCCCTGGAAATTTACTCAATACCAACAGAGTCTCTGCTTATTTCTGACTGACTGCTCCACCTCTATCAAGCGACGATGGGGAGGAAGATGATGATGATCATCAGTTTCTCACGTTTCTGTCCATGGCTTTATCAAGGAGCTTTCTGTCTTTAGACCTCTAAGGAGTTGGACTAGCCTGATAAGAAATATGCTCCAGCCTGCTGGTATGGACAGGTTTGGGTGCCTCCACATAGGCCTCGTACTACCTCTATATGGCCTTCCAGGGCCCTTGGACAGCTTACTGCCAGCATTTCTCCAAGACCTCTAGTGTTTCTTCCCAGGAGAAGAGCAGACAGTCCCCACCAGCCCCTCTTTAGGATTCCTAATCCTTAAGAAGAGTCTTCTGAGGAGCAGGAAGTGAGATTGAACAAAGAGATTACCCCTGTAACTAACATCTTTCTCCTTCCCAGATGAAGCTGTTAGACCTCCTCCACTGTCCTTCGTTCACTGTTTTAAATAGTTTCAGGACTTCATTAAAATGATAGAGGACTCCTTGCAAATTCCACTGGAGCGGGTTGAGTTGCATCATAAATTAGTTAGTACTCTGAGCATGTTATCTGCCCACATAGTGTTACCTAATGAGGATTTGTTGGACCCTGCAAAAACAATTTAGCATACCCTAGCCACAGTATCACCCACATGTAAGAGGGCAGACAAAAAATATTCTGTTCCCTTGAAGGATTCTGAAGTTTTATTTTTGAATCAGTCCCCCAACTCCGTTGTGGTTGACGGTGTGAATGAATATGGCAGATAGTACCACAATAAATCAATGCCATATGATAGTTTTAGAGCATCTTGATTTATTTAGCTGTAAGTCATGCTCATCAACTACCCTACAATTTAAGAGTGCCAATTATCAAGCTTCATGATGAACCATCTAAGTTGAATGTCTTTTTTGAGCATCTTCCGAAAGACCAGAGTGAACAATTCCAGGAGATCATTGCAGATGGCCAACTGTGCTTGCAAGAACATCTTTGCAAGCTTTTCTGGATGCTGCTGGAACAGCTGCTTGTTTCTTCTGGTGGTAACTCTAGGGTTTTCTGTGGGAGGACCAAGCTATAGTTGAGGACCTTCCTTTTGACAGCTCAGAATAGTCTGTGGGGGGAAAACTGATGAATCCCTGCATATCTTAAAAGGCTCAAGTTATGTCCTTCATTCATTTTATTCAGTCAGCCTTCAAGGTCTTAGGACTACTGATCAGTGCAGACAAGTTAATCCTTTGCCTGGTGTAGGTGTTCTATTCTACCCAGGCCAGAGTTTTCTTCCAGGAGTCAAGATTCCAATCTATTTGATTTTTTTCATGACAGACCTCAAGATTCATCTGATCACAACAGTCCAAAACTGTGTGAGGTTCCTAGGTTACATGACCTCCTGCTCATGTATAGTACAACATGTGAGGCTGCACCTCGGACCCCTTTAGATATGGCTGACTAGAATGTACTTGCCAAGCTGTCTTCATCTGGACACTGTTCACTGTATCTTTTCAGGTTCTAATTTCACTGAATTTGTGCTTGAATCCTCTCAATCCTTGTGCAGGAATTCCCTTCCTCCTCCCTCAACCATCAACGACTCTGGTCGCAGACACATTGACTCTGGGATAGGGAGCCCACCTGAAGGCCCTTCTGAACTCAGTGTCTTAAATCATCAACAGATTCTGCTTTTCATATGCATGTCAGAGAGTTCAGGGTGAGTCATCCTGGCTGTCAGGCTTTGTTACGTATATTGGGGGAGGAACCTGTTTTGTCTTTGCGCACAGCCTAACAGCTGTTTTTTACTTCAGTAGTGAAGAAAGAGCTTGGTCATGGCTCCTGTGCCAGAAAAGCAATTTACTTAGAGGAATTTTGCATAGCCCATTCAATCAATCTCAAGGCCTCTTACCTTCCAAGGGTGTAGAATAAGCTAGCAAATCACCTGAGCAATTCTTTCACTAGTCACCACCAGCGGTTTCTCCGCCTGGATATAGCCAGAAGTCTTTTCCAGCAGTGGAGGACTCTCTAAATAGGTTCATTTCCAAACAACAGAAAATGCGACTAGTTCTTCTCCCTACAGGTTCACAGTCAAGGTTCCATCATGGATGCCTTCCTGCTACTCTGGACTGGAAAGCTTTGTTATACTTTTTCCCCCAATCCCACTCTTACACCGAGTGCTGCTAAAGATTAAGTAGGACCACACCTGGGTTCTATTAATAGCTCCAGAGTGGCCCTGCCAACTTTGGTTCTCTACTGTGCTGGACCTCATAGTAACAACTCCAGGCTCACCCCTATTGCACCCAGATTTGATCTCCTAGGATCACAGTCAGCTGTTCCCACTGAATCTGTGATCCGTTCTTCAATGGCCTATGAGCTGCAGGGTTAAATTCCAAAGAGTAGGCTTACTGCAAGCACATTCACCAGGTCTTACTAGATAGCGGGAAGCCCCCCACCTAGCAGTCAAAGTGGAAGTAGTTTTCTGTCTGGGCTTGTGAAACTAGAGTTTCACTGATGCATTAATCAACCCACCAAGTATTCAACTATCTGTTGCACCTGAAATAGCAAGGTTTAGTGACTTCCACTATCAAGATTCACCTGGCAGCAATATCAGCTTTCCACCCTAAAGTGGATAACTGTTGTTTCTTCTAATGACATGATAGTTAGATTCCTTAAAAACCGGGAATGATCAACTAATGGAGCCCATTTCCCATTGGGACTTGAACTTAATATTGCTTAATCTTACTTAGACCATCACTTGAGCCTCTAGCAACATGCTCCTTCCTAAACCTTTCCTGGAAGGTGGTCTTCCTAATTGCAATTCCTTTTGCCAGAAGTCTCTGAACTGCATGTCTTCAGATCCAAAGCACCGTACAGTCTTCTTTAAATATAAGATGTTAGTTACACCCTCATCTGAGGTTTCTCTCTAAGGTATGAAGTTTTCATATCAATCATTTTACTTGTCTGTGTATTACCCCAGATCACACACAAATGGGGATAAATAGCAGCTACAAAGCTTGGATGTTAGACAGGCACTTGTTCTACATAGACAGGACCAAACCATTTCAGTGGTCCATCCAACTGTTCGTGGTCATAGTGAACTGAGTGGAAAGGTCATCTGATCTCCGAACAGAGAATTTTATTTTGGATAACTTATTGTTTCTGCCTGTGTTATGATCTCTCAGATGTCTCTCCTTCAGACAAACTGACTGTTCTTTCCACATGATCGCAAGCATCCTCAATAGCATTCCTTTTACAGATTCCTGTCCTGGACATTTGCAAAGCATTAACCTGGTCATCGGTGCACATATTTTCCTCCTATTATGTCATCACTTAGTGTTCGAGAGATTATGCCATTTATGGTTGGGTTATACTGCAGCCTGTGTGCATACGAACTCCAGCCCTTCCACATATGTAATTGTCTGGAGGTCATCAAGAATGGAATGCACATATGCAATCACTCGAAGAAAACCATTACTAACCTTTCTTAATTGTTCTTTGAGATATTGCACATACGTATCCATTCTATGACCTGCTCTCCTATTTCTCTTCATCATAGTTTCCACAAAGAAGGAACTGAGGGGGTTCAAGGTCTGCTTAAACCATCCGCAGGGGTATCACTGAAGGGAAAAAATTTCCAGTGGCTATACATGGGGCACGTGTTTACCAGGAGCAGAATGGACGTGTGACATCTCTCTAAGAACTACAGTTATGAAATATTAATAACTTTTTTATGCAGCTGTGCATTGTCAACACCAAAATCTGTAGCACAACAAAACCTGAATGTGAGGACAACAAAATTAAATGTAATATATAAAGAGAGCCAACAGTACTGGGTGTTAATTGTTATGTCCATATTTAGTTAATTAAAATCAGTTTTGTATATGGAACTGTCACAGAATTAAGTCTCTTATACCAGAGTGCTACCGAAACCATGATCGTTTCTGCAGAATGTAAGTCCAGCTTGCTGCAGAATAAGTAGGATCTTGACCACTTCACTTAAAAATGAATGTATAAGGAAGACACGCCTATAAGAAACAAGTAGTTTGTATCACATCCCCACTCCTCCTCACTGTACCTCTTTTCTTACGTGTTAAAATGACTCTTGCTTCTTTGCAAAAGCAGAACAACAGTTCGGTACTGCTACTGAGACTTTTGTGCAGTTGAGGAGCTGGGGAAAATAGTGTGAAGGCACACCACTGATTTCTTGGTCATCTTCTAGCACCCTGTGTGAAAATGACAGATGTTTAACATATTCAGCTAAAAATTTATTCATAATCCAAAACAGGGTGATGAGAGAGCAAGAATGTTTCATTTTATCAATAGAGACAGCTGTAGGCGTAGGTTGCTGAAATACTTTCAAAATTCTTTTGATGTGTTGGACTCATTGTACAACTTGAGATGGACACTGTAGTTTATTCCATAGCATAAAAAAATTTTCTTTGGACAATGTCCTAACATACTGGTTTTTTTCTTCTCAAATTTGTAATTACCCAAACCAGAAACAATTTTATTAATTTTTGGAGTGATGTTTTTTATTAACATTTTTCAATTTTATTGACATGAAATTTGTGAGAAATAATTGCAACTGTAATCCATTTTTGCCTGGTGTTGAAGAGTTAAGAAAGTTCTTTATTTTAAAAAGGATTGCTTTCAAAATAAAAGGCCTGTTTTTCTAGAGATGTTTATTTGGTGTATTCATGCTTTTAGAATGTTTCCCCCAGTTAGGTTTTCAAGTTTAAGGAGAAAATCAAAAGTAACTTATTTTGTAACATTGCAGGTAGTGGAGCTGCTACTGGCTCGTGGAGCTAACAAAGAGCACAGGAACGTTTCTGATTACACCCCTCTAAGTCTAGCTGCTTCTGGTGGCTATGTGAACATCATCAAAATTCTACTAAATGCTGGTGCAGAAATCAATTCTAGGCAAGTTTCCTTTTTCATTCCTTCTTCCCTGCTTTTATAGTTGCTTGTTAAAGCCCAGAAAAGGTTCAGTTGATGCCTGTATGAAACAAAAAAACCCCCTCATTATTCCTAAAGCTTCTAATCTTGATACAGTATTTAAAGAAATGCACAGTCTTGCTAGTTGCTGCTTCAGTTTTTTCTCAGTTTTAAATAAGAACAGTTCAGGTATGTTTTTTTGAAGACCCATGCTATTTTAACTTGCCGTCTCCCCCTTCTCTCAAGCATCTTTCCATATTTATGCTATCAAACTCATAGTACTCTTCTTGGTGGTACACTGTTATGGTGAAGATCTTCCTGCTGACTTTGATCTCTCACCTTGTCCTAGCATCTCCTTTCTCTTATTTTCCCCCCATATGCACTTCTTCCCTTTCTCCAGCTCAGGTACCAAAAAGTACACCGTTTTATTTAAGCAAACCTATTGTATAGTAGCTATAAGTTTCTGTATATAAAAGAAAAATTGTGTCTGTTTGTGCACCAATCTGATGGTTCAAAAGACAGCGTGCCCTTTTCTTTGTAAATTTTATTCTAATAGTTTTAGCATATAAAAATGTTGCTTTGTCTGACCTTATTTCTGTTTGTAGACATGTTGCTATAGCGTGACTTTTTCTAGGATGTTGAACAAAGGAGACAAACATCAAAGGTTTAAAGCAGGATGGGAAATAGTTCATGACTGAAATTTTTAAAAATATAAACAGTGCAATAAATCCTTGTTAAAGTTTCATATATTGGGTTTGCACAGTTTGTCACAAAATCCTTTTCTCTCCCGTACTAATGCCCACCAGTCTGTTCTAGTGAGTCTTCATCCTACTTGCCACATTGGAGGCGGAACAAGATCTGCCATTCACTGGCAAAAAGTGGTGTCTGGCCCAGCCTCTGAAGACCCCATACTAAGGGTGTCAAACATGCAGCTTGTGGGCCACATTTTCCATGTGGCCCACGGGCCAAACCTCTTCCATCTGGCCTGTGACTGTGCTCTGTGGGACCACACTGACAAAGAGAGAGAGAGAGTGTGTGGTCCTGCATACCCAGCACTTGGCAATGGTGCGAGTGTGTCAAGTCTTGTGACATCACTGAGCGCTGGGTATGTGAGACTGTGCGCTGCGAGACCCCACTCTCTCCCTAACAGAGAGTGTGAGTGATATTGTGGAGCGCAGTTTCGCATACACAGCACTCCATGATGCTGCAAGAGTGCTGTAGTATTTTGATTTATGGCATATACAGCCCAACTTGAAGTACGTTTAAGTCAAATCTGGCCCGCCATAGCAAATGAGTTTGATACCCCTGCCCTAGACAGTTTTCATTCTGCCTTCACAGCTGCAGGCAAGAGGTCACTGTGGTCTAGTGAATCACGAGTTAGCCTGGGACTCTAGAGCCATGGGTTCTGTTCCAGGCTCTGACGCTGCTGGGTGACCTCAGGCAAGTCATTTCATATTTCATGTTACTGACCTACCTGGCAGGCAAGCAATACCACCTTTCAGCTGCAGAGGAGAAACTGAAACTATGGCCACAAAGAGATGCTTAGTTCATCCCCAGAATACTTAGAGCTGTAATCAGGGTTCCTATCTTTGCTAGAGGGAAGAGGCCCTATTTTATTTTATTGTCCAAGACATCACTGCATTGAGCCCCTGCTTGACCTTGTACAGTGCAGCACGACTTGACAAAACCAGGAAGACGAGATACAGGCCTTTCTTAAGCAACCAAATCTGAGTTGTATTTGCCTCTGCCTCTTTTCCTTGGCATGAAAGGTCTCCAGCAGTATCAGCCTGGTTGAAAATGTATAAACTCATTGGCCAATACTCCTGCTTGGAGTGCAGCGTGGCAGTTAAATTCAGAAAGACCACGCTGCCTGTCTGCACTGATTTCTCTGTGGTTAGATATTTTTGTTTTGTGCAGTCAGGAATCAGGGTTACTGCAGAAAGTCTCTCTGATGTAGGTAGTCTGACCATCCAGCCCCATTCATTCTCGGGATTAGCTGAAAAGGCTTGAGAATTTGGAAAATGCTCTCTACACTCTGCTAACCCCAAGAGACCTCTTGTGTGAAATACACAAAAACAGAGGTTCTCAACCACTGTGTCGAGACACATTACTGTGTCACCACACAGAGAGCCAAGGAGATGGCCAGGTTTGGACTGGGCTGGGCGTGGGCTGGTGTGTCCTGTAGGCTCATGATACACCACCAAGGGTGTCACAACCCACAAAAGGTTGAGAACCACTGCACAAATACATAGTTGACATTCAAATGCAGTGGTCTAAGGCAGGGATCAGCAACCTTTGCTGACCCTGTGCCAGCCCCTCCTCCCTGACCCAACTCCTAGTGCCACTGAGGAAAACCTGCCACCAGAAGCAAATTTGGTGACGCCTCAGCTCACTGCCACCACCCCCTCGGTGGAGCAGGGTGGGGTTGGGGGGATAAGATGAGGTACTGCTGAATTTGTCCTGACAGCAGGTTTTCTCGGTCCCCCGCCCCTGAGAGCAGTACCACTCTTGGCGGTGCCTCAAGCCTAGAAGCAGGAGTAGCACTTTGAGCGGTGCTGCAGAGGGCACTGCGTGCCATTCCAGATCAGCTCGCATGCCACTGTTGGCACACGTGCCAGGGGTTGATGACCCCTGGTCTAAGGACATGGCATTTCACCTGGCTCCACTATCCCGTTTTGGAATTCCAGCGCTCTGTAGAAACATAGTACTGTATGCCTTTCTCATGGTGTTAAATGGCTCCTCAGGGAGCTCCAGACTTGTATTAAACACAGTGTACAGTGCTGAGGGACAAATGACCTCTTCATGCTTAAGCATCCTATGTTAAATGGACAGAAAAGCTCAGAGTATTTCAGTTTTGACTAACGTGGAGTTTTTATATGAGGTTTTCAAAGGAAAAAGTGTATATCACTGATGTCAGGGGATTCTTCCTGAAGAGTGGTAGAGGCCTCTCTATAAATCACATATCACACAAGGAGATCACCTAGGGGGCCACATGGTCATCACTTGGCATGTCCTTAGAGCTTTGAGTGAAAGGTGCTCCATATTTTAGTCTCCCAGTAGTAAAAGAATGGCCCTAATTATAAATGTATAGAGTTGTAATACCACTTTTTCCCTTCTTGGATGTACACAGCAATTAAAATAGCAGTGTAACAGATCTGTGGACCTCATACAAGAGCACAGAAAAATGTATCCATCTTAACCTGAAAACTGCTTATCTCTGAATAATATCAACTGATAAGGCCTATCTTTGGCTGGTTTCCAGTGACCTGCTGAGAAGTGGATCAGTCAGTGTGTTCCAAAGTTTGTCATGCACAATATAGAAGCTCTTGCTTTTATCAGCCGCCTTAAACTTGAATAAGTGCTAGTTTGGGAACTTTTATTTTTTCACATTGATTTTCCTGTTACCATTTTAAGTTGAGAATTAAAGATGTTTTGGTTTTGTTTCTCCCCAGAACTGGTAGCAAACTGGGCATTTCTCCTTTAATGTTGGCAGCTATGAATGGGCACACTGCTGCGGTGAAGCTACTATTGGACATGGGCTCTGATATTAATGCCCAGATAGAGACCAATAGGAATACTGCTTTGACTTTGGCCTGTTTCCAAGGAAGAACTGAAGTGGTTAGCCTTCTGCTTGACAGAAAAGCTAATGTTGAGCATAGAGCTAAGGTAAGGAACAGAATGAGAAGCAGATTTATAATAAGCGTTTAGTTCTGTTTCATATGACTTTTTCCTCCTTGGAAGTTAACTAAAGAAGGAAAATGAGTATTTTCTCTACAGTAACTGCTTGCCTGCAGAACACTGTGCACACAGCTAGGACGAGGCTGAGTTTTAACAGAGCTATTGAAAAGAGAAAAAAAAAATTTAAGGTTAGTGTTTGCTTACCCATTGTGTGTACTGTGCATAAAATTAATTGAATTTTAACTTGTGGAATTTTGTTTAATCTTTAAATAATTAAGCATTAGAATGATGAGAAATCTTGCACTTAATTATTTCATATTACATTTCTTGAGACCTTCAGTTGACCTACCACATGCTATCCCTGGCTGACAAGACTGAAACTAAGTCTGATCAGGTCAAAGGTTGCCTCCTTTCCCTCTGCTCACTAGATGAAAACATAAGTAAATATTTAAACTCAGGATCTGCTTCTATACCAATTGTTACAATAGGATTTCTCGCCTTCAAGACTTGTCTATCTCCTCTCCATGCAGCAGGCACCACACAGGTATTGCTTGTTAGATTTCTGCATGAGGAGGGAAAATTTCATTTATATGAACTCCCCAGCAGAATATCTCTTCTGTACTACCTGCTCCTCATGCCCAAACCTGTACAAGAATGCTTGGGCTAGTGTAAAAAGCCTATTAACATGTTAGCAGTGTGCTTCTCCTCCTCTTAGTGCTACAAAGCACAGCTCCAGGATTTGTCCTCACAAGCACTCCTGGTCTTCAAAATGTAATGCATTGAATAGGCCATGCTCTTGGCCAGCTGCAAGCGATTTTATTTTTTCCTTTTAAATGTTGGTAACAGTTTATAGAGACTTGACTTGCAAGGTAATGATGGAAATGCATACGTTTGAAATTAGAACTTTTTGCTGCAGGTGGAAGTTACTCCTGGCTTTTATTAAAAATAAATAACTCTTTTCCCTCCTGCTTACTCAACCTAGACTGGTCTCACACCATTAATGGAAGCTGCCTCTGGTGGATATGCAGAGGTAGGCAGAGTTCTTCTGGACAAAGGCGCAGATGTCAATGCTCCTCCAGTGCCCTCATCAAGAGATACAGCTTTAACCATAGCAGCAGACAAAGGGCACTACAAGTTCTGTGAGCTTCTCATTAGCAGGTATCAGATTTGAAGCTGTGCTGAAGGGTCCTGAATGCTGATTGTCTTGTAACATTTAGTAATTTTAGCTTATACTTGGTATTAGACCCAAACATCTATTTTCTCCCTCATCATGCTTAGACCTGAGAATCGGATCAGAGATCTCAATATTTCCCTGCATCCTCATTGTTGATGTATCTTTTGAGCCCTCCATCTCATTATATTCACTGTTACTGTGAATATGCTCTCATTAGCAGCCACTTCCAAGATACCAATACACATTTGTGAATAGACCAGCAGAAGACACACAGAAACAGATGTCAATCAGCCGTTCCTCTAAGCCTAATCACAACTAGAGATACACCTGCAATAAAAGTAAAGGTTCAGAGAGAGCTCCCAAGTCTGGATTTCTGGCATACTGGCAGGTTACCAGGCTGACGGATAGCTTGCATATTGTAAATGTTGCACTGGAGTTTAAATTTGTGTAAGTAATTTTATATGCATAGATCTATGCAAATCATAGATGAACAAAAATTACTAAAAACCTGGTTGTCATCAGATATCGTAATGGTGCTTGGAATTTGTATTTCAGAGTCAGAGCTGATGTGAATGTTTTATCAAAGCTTAAAGAATACTATTAATGAGACTCAGTCAGTCAGTCCGTGTGAAGCTAAGATGATTGACCAAAAAAATCATTTCAGAAACTGGAACACCTCCATGGCAAACATATATAAAGTACAGTGTTATAATGATAAAAGATTAATTGAAATAGATAATGACCTAATTACACTGGTGCAGTGAATTGTTTATTCTCAAAGCATGATTCAATTTTTGATCAAAATAACTTGCTCTTTTTAGGGGAGCTCACATTGATGTACGGAACAAGAAGGGGAATACTCCGCTCTGGCTTGCAGCAAATGGTGGGCATCTCGATGTTGTCCAGCTACTTGTGCAAGCTGGAGCAGATGTGGATGCTGCTGATAACAGAAAGATAACTCCTCTTATGGCAGCCTTTCGAAAGGTATAATGTGGATTTTTTTCTTCCTCCTCTCCCTGCCTTATTAAAATATTATTTCTTGGTAAATTTACCTGCGTGATGGTAGTCAAACACTACTAAATCTCCTTTTTAATTATCACAACATTTAAAAGAAAAAATGAAAAACTTGCATAAATATTTTGAAGATCTGGTTTGAATCCATAAAAAATAGATATTTGCATCACCCATGCCTCTTTACTTTGCCAACATATAGCAGAAACATTAATGGGAAAGAGTTACATTCTTAAGTATCTAGCTCTTTGGGTCTGTGATGTGTTCCACCCACTGTTAGGATGGTGCTTTCTCCTGGCCACTCTAGAGAACAGCTCACCAGGTCAACACCTCTCCCTGGGGTTGCATGCCATCCCCTCACCTCTGTCTCTTTTTCTGCAGCTCTTCTTTCTTTCCCCAGGATCTGCTGCAGCCTCTTCCTGCTTCAGCTCTCTGGCTAGGTCACTTTCTGGAGAGACAGTCTTTCTCTCCAAATAGGCTCAGGCAGTCATCTGATGCTCTGCCTTCCCTGATGCTTCTTCCCCAGTGGCTGGCTGGGGAAGCAAGGTCCCTATGCTCCAGGTTTTAGTTCAGAAACCTTCTAGCCAGAGTCAAGTTCTGTTTTCTTCTAGACCTTACTCCCTTTTTCTGAGCCCAGTCCTATCTTCCTGGCCTTCCCACTCCCTGGGGTCACCAACCCAAATTCACCTCCCTTCTTGCAGGAAGGGACTGGAGACTTCTCCAGCAGCCCCTTCTGCTTCAGTTGCCTGTATTTTGTAGAAGCTGCACATGTCCATTGCAGGTGAGCTCTAATTACCTCAGTCCAGCCTAAAAGCCTCCCCCTTTTTATAAACTAATTAGCTGATTGGACCCACCTGGCCTAATTCAGCTCTTAAGGGCCAGTGTGGGGAGCACACTGCATCACAGGGACTCCGTGTGTCATGAATAAACTATTACATTTCAAATAATTAGTTACTGCCAGGAGCGGAGAATGTTAAGGCCTGAAGAGGTAGGAAAGAGTGAAGGCAAATTTTGGTCTCTTGAATCTCTCATAAGCAAGAGAATACTTGGCAGTAATACATTATTAGTGAGTGTATAAGCCAAGTTTGAACTTTTAAGTAGCTGTTCCATTGGCTTTGCTTGAAGTATTGCATGGGTGTTGCTGGAATTGCTCAATAGAGCAGGATGTCATGAGTTGCTCTTTAGTTGATGTTGGTAAATGAAAGGTCAGTGGCTAATATATAAGATAATGGATGAAGCCTCTCATTTTGTGTGTATAACTGACCTGGTTTAGATGACCTTTTCAGGACCTTCACTGGGTAAGATGTTCCATCCAAGATGCTCAGTTTCATTATGAATCAAGGGAAGGTTGCTATGGCTGTCTTTCACATGATTTTAATTATAGGAGGTCACCCTTCCCAAGATGATATGTAATATAAAAGACATCTAGTGATGAAAGTCCCAGGGTAGATTTTCCTCTTTGCAGAAGCATTTGTTCTCTCAATCACTCAGTGAGCAGCCAGACAATCTCCAAGCTACTCTACTTCACCAACTTCTACCAAGTTAAAATTATTAAAATTGCATTATTCAGTTGGTACAAAAGAAATATTATAATTAACCATTGTACTTGGTTTGAAAATAAGCATCTTGATTTTGTCTGTGTTTTTCTCCCACTGATGATGTACAAAGTCAGTGGAATAGTACTCCTTATTGATGATACATACCACATTAAGCTGTATAAAGATTAGTTTTGGAATTATGGAAATGTGACTTCTGTACTTGGGATATAAATAATGGTTTTTTTAATTTGACACCCCAGTAGCAAAAATACTTGAATAATTTAGGTAACTTTTTAGCTAAAAACGTGTAAGTGGAGCATCTCCAGGCTTAAAAAATTGGGTATTAATTCATATTTGAGAGAATTTGAAGGATACATGCCTTATGCCTTAGTAGCAGAGCTATTAATTAATACAATATGTTCCAGATACAGCCATGTTTTACAAATACATAGTGCTTTAAAAGAACTATTAATTTGGTATGAAATAATTTGGTGATTGAAATTAAATTTTCAGGGTCATGTAAAGGTGGTGCGCTATCTAGTGAAAGAAGTAAACCAATTTCCATCAGATTCAGAATGTATGAGATACATAGCAACAATTACTGACAAGGTAAGTTAATTGTAATATCTCTAGTCTAAGCAAACTTTTAGTTAAACTGAAAAGTATTACAAAATCAATTTTAATTATGAATAATGAAGGTTGGAGTAGAATTTACCATCAATATCTGCATGACTGGCAAGGCAAGCTGATTATGATTTTCAAAATAAATATAATTTTGAGTAGAAAAACAAACATGTTTTGGTGAAAATTGGAAATCAAATACCATAACAGTAGTACAAGTTACAGTAAATGGCTGTGAAAATGGCAGTAAATACAATACTTGCCATTAATTATTTGCTAATTTTCCATTTCCCAATCACTTACTCAGATCTGCGAAGCTATTATTACAGAAGGCAATTTTTGATTGTTCATTTTGGCTTTCCATGAAAATTAATACAATATTCTAACACTTCCAGTGTGACATTTGATTATTTTCATATAATTCCCCTGCAGATCCTAAAGTCTTCCGTTCTCAAACATAGGTGAAAGATTGTTCTCCAGATGTTCATTACATGCAGTAAACAAGAGCTGTTAACAAAAGAGTAAAATATTGTCTATTTCTGCTCTATAAGCAAGCATTCCATTTATGCTGTTCAGTATTTGTGGGATTCAGTGCTGTTCTGAGCTTGAACAAAATATCTGAAGTTAACACTTGCTGTTGAGTAGTGAATTGCAGTTGGATTGAGGTTCACTTACTAGTACCATATACTAGAGCCTAAATTTAACTATGAATGCTCTGGTTCTTGGATAAAATGATAGAAGACTCCCACAACTTTCATAATATTAAGTAGTTGTTTCTCAGGGGATTGGTAATATCTTCTGAGCCTCCTTTTACCACTTGTGAAAGGTCTATCTCTTGCATTGTTCATCTGTGGTCCAGGTTGGTATGGGCAAATGGTTTCAGGTATCAAAGGATATATGGCAACAGCAGTAAGTAAACAGTGAGAAAAGTAGAACAGTGGTGGTACAGTGTGTTTTTACTGCATCATGCTCCCTGCAAAATCTCCTCCCTGAAGTTCAGGCTGTGAAGTGTTGGAGGATGACACAGTTGAGGAGACAGCACTCCCCATGGCACTTCTCATCCTCCTCACATCACTGACAAATCATGTGAACTTGCAAGGATTTAATACCATTCATCCGAATATTGATAAGGCATCATGTATCTGAAAATTTCCCAAGGACTTTTATAAGAAAAATCTCCATTTGACTGTACAGTGCATAGCACAGAGTCCAATTAGGGATACTAAGCTTTACTGTAATATGGTGTTTATAAGGAAGGGGAAATGGTGGAACTTCCAGAAGGAAAGTTAAACTGGAGATGAGTATGGCTTTTAGATCTAAATATTTGTTATCCCTTGAGTGATTAATTCCATAGCCTTGGTCCAGCTTCTGTTGCAGTCCTACAAGTGGGTGAGAGGAAGTGTCCACATTTATCAATTTACTAACTGGAACTCTGATAGACTAAGCAAAGAAGCCAATAATTGAGCAGATGTAGAAACTGAATTATCTTTTCAAGTATGTGGCTGTCCATGTAAGTAAAAAATGTGGCGTGTAAGTGGAATAGTGTAGGGAAACTTGCCGACCTTGTTCTACCTGTTCTGTCAATAAATAGAGAATTTCAATCTCCAGGGATGCAAGATATCTTTTGTAAGCATTACATTTTAAAAATAAAACTATTTTTTTCAGAAGATACTCTTAAAGATCACCACCAAACTGCCCTATGTTGACAATTGCATAGCTACAATTCTGTGTGTCACTGACTGCTTCCTGCATAATAAAAGATGATGTAGTTTGCATAGCATCTTTAGCAGTAAAAAGGCCTGTAACTATACATATAAATATTTAAAAATGCATTTGGCCAATATGTCTCCAATACAAAAAAATCTGTATTCTTCACATTTTTCTTTAAAACCTTTTTTAAATGATTTGATTTAAAATGTAAGTTTGTTTACAAGTGCAATGCAGGATTTTACATTTTCAGACAGAAGACTGATGTTCATTATCATTTTAGGAGATGTTAAAGAAGTGCCATCTTTGTATGGAATCAATAGTACAAGCCAAAGATAGACAAGCTGCTGAAGCAAACAAAAATGCAAGCATTCTTTTAGAAGAACTGGATTTAGAGAAGGTAAGGAATCCACCTTTTATTTGAAATTTCATTTCTGTGACCAAAAACCCCTCTCCACCAAGAGAAGAAACTATGGAAGATCTGGGTCTGAGTTTTTTTCCTGTTAGAATTGTAAAATAATCTATGCAAGCATAAGAAAATATGATTTTACGGTAATTGTGGTTTTGTAGATGGCACATACAAACAAAAAACTTGTTACACAATATTTATTGAATCAAAGAGTGTGTACTTTACTTCCTTCATACCAAGTTTAAAAGGAATCTCATTAAGTAAACACATCTACCAAGAAAGTATCTATATATAACATTTTCTGGAAAGGTGAAAATAGAAAGCTATTTTGTACACACAGCTTAATGAAGAGTCTAAACCTGATGACATAGCATAAATATATTTGATCTAAAGCCTGCTTTTTTAGAAATTTAAGCTTCTAGTGCTGTGTTAGTGGAGCTTTTTTAATAAGAATGTATTTTACCACCGAATTGTAATTGAAAATGGTTTATCTTCATCATTTTTGGTAAGTTTAATGAATTCTTGATTTGTCTTGTGCATTTATAGGCACATGCTCCATAGGTACAGTTGAAGATTAAAATATAGGGCAGAATTTTGCTCTTCACTCCACATTGTAGATTTCCACTGTATTGTTTACAAGTGCAGAATTTCTATTAACAGCAATGGAGGTTCATGAAGTGAAACAAGTGTTAAATATGCAATAAAGTTCCATGGACCAGGTCAGAATGGAGAATATTAGCCTTTTGATAGCTAAGCATAAAATGAAAATGATTACATTTGAGGTTTGTAATGTTAAAAAGTTGTAATCTTGAAACATTCACATTGCTTCAGAAAAAATGAATAGTTCGTCTTTATCAATTGGTAATATTTTCAGACTGCTAAATCTTCTCTACTTACAGCTGAGGGAAGAAAGCAGGAGGCTGGCTTTGGCTGCCAAAAGAGAGAAAAGAAAAGAGAAACGGAGAAAGAAAAAGGAAGAACAAAGACGAAAGCTAGAAGAAATTGAAGCAAAAAATAAAGAGAATTTTGAACTGCAAGCTGCTCAAGAGAAGGAAAAGTTAAAAACTGAAGGTAGTCTTATTGCTGTTTACCATAGATTTACTCTTTTCTCATAACTGTTTGTAGCTTTTTTACCAATACTTTTCTCTGTTTCACATAGTCCATTCATATTTCCTATATCTGCTATTACTTTTAAATTTTATTAAACATAGGATTTGCTGTACTGGATCAGATCAGTAATCCATCTAGGCCAGTGGTTCTCAACCACTGTGTTGGAACATTCACCACACAGTGGTAAGTGGGTCAGAGAGCTGAGGACATTCGGCTTGGGAGGGCAGGAGAGAGAGGTGCTGGTGTGTCCTGTAGGTTGCGATATGCCGCCAAGCGTATTGTGACTTGCAAAAGGTTGAGAACTACTGATGTAGGCACTATGCGGTCTCTGATGGTGACCATATCCAATTGCTTCAGAAGCAGCTATGGGATGGCTGTCCCCGGAAAACCTTCCTACTAGCTCCTGGTACATGAGGGTTCTTGAGTTTATATCTTTTTCAAGGCTCTTGTATTTTTCATGTTTACCATCTCTCCCCATATTTTTATATGTATAATGTCAAGTCCTTTTGAATCCTTTGATAATTTGTGGCAATGAATCCCAAAGACCAATTGAGTGTTGTATGTATCAGTTTTGAGTTTGCCATCTTTTGATTTCACGGCCTGTCCCCTTATTCTGGTATCATGAAAAAGAATGAATGGAAGTTGCCAGTCTAACTTCTCTGTACTATCCATTATTTCATATGCTTGTATCATGGTCCCTACTATTAGTCTCCTCTCAAAGGCAAACAATTTACCAGTCTTTTCAGTCTCCCTTTGAGAATTTTTCTATACCTGTAATTTTGTTGATACCATTCTCAGAACCCCTTTTATTTCTGATCTATCCTTTCGGAGGTGGAGTGACCAGAACTGAATGTAATATGAAGGGGCTCAATCGATTTCTATCATGGCACTATAACAATTTCTCCATTATTTCTATGTAACTGACTTAGCAGTTGTTGGCTTATGCTTATCCCATGAAGTCATTCAAGAGTATCACTAAAGTTAATAGTAAATTGTCTGATTTGCTGTGTTTGACTTTAAAAACAGAAATATCCTGTAAATGCATGTTTCCTCATGCCATAGGATTTTTTTTGATTCCTAAACAGATGAGCCTGAGGTCCTAATGGAGCCTCCGAGTGCCACCACTACAACCACAATAGGTATATCTGCAACTTGGACTACTCTAGCAGGTTCCCATGGGAAAAGGAATAATACTATCACCACAACCAGCTCCAAGAGGAAAAGCAGGAAAAACAAAATTAACCCAGATAATGTTCAGATTATATTTGATGATCAACTCCCAATCTCCTATGGGCAACCAGAAAAAGCAAATGGTGAGTCGAAGAGTAGCAGTACCAGTGAAAGTGGTGACAGTGACAACATGAGGATTTCCAGCTGTAGTGATGAAAGCAGCAATAGCAACAGCAGCCACAAAAGTGACAATCATTCTTCCACAGTGGTCACTAACACTCCGAGCAACAAGAAACAGCCGTCAGTACTTGTCAGTTTTCCAAAGGATGACAGGAAATCAATTTCTGGCAAATCATCAGTAAAGTAAGTTACTTTGACTATGCAGAATATTTCCCTTTATAAAATAATTGGAACTTTCTGGTGAAAATGACTTTCAAGGCCTAACTCTTTTCTGCATGTTAATAGTCTTGTTAATTACAACAGTAAAATAGATTTGAGTACCCATATCCTTGCTTTTCTGTTTATATCATATATGAATATAAATATTCTAGGAGGAGCCAAAACATTTTTGTAGCATGAATTATATTAAAACAGTAGAGTGAGGCATGAAGCCCACCCACAAATCTATAACTAGTGGGTTTTCTTCCTATATGTGCTTTCCAAAACAGAAGCATTTCAGCCAATCAGATGTTTTTTCTGTGGCTTCTTCCTGCCTGGAAGAGAATATTGGACCGCTACTCTTCTTTCCTTGTCCAGCTGGCTCCTTGATAGTGTAAATTTTTTTTTAAAAGCCATTACCTGAAGGCTGTAAAGGAGGGATAGTTTTACACCTCTGCTTAAAAGCACTGTTGCTTAGTGCTGAACGAAACTAGGATTATGTTAGTCTAGTCAATATTCTTTTACAACAGGTGTCATGACTCGCAGGTAGTCTTCCTTTAACAACATCAGCCAGTGAAAGAAGGGAGTATTTTATCCTAGGTTTCCAGTTCACTGCTGCTGTGTTTGAGTGGTGCCTAATCCAGTGAATATTAAATTGGTGGTTTTAAAAGTTTAAATGAAACTATGAATGTCACGTTTCTAGAACTGTGAGAGTCTTCTGGAACCTTAAAGACTAACAAATTTCTTCAGGCCCTCTGGAAGTTGTCACTATGTTTCTAGACACATTCCAAAATGGCATACATAAATTCATACTGGTGAATTCCATACCTCTTCTCTTTAAAATACTAATAATAACAGTAATAGTTGTATATACTGCTTCTCCAATATTCTAGTAGTGTAGTGCTGTGACCCGGTGTCTAGCTTTCAGCAGAGGAGGAGTAATACCAAAACTAACTTAGTTACTGGTTACCTGCTAAAGTGCTGTTTTAGATATTTTTTGTTATATGTATTTAAATATATTTAATGAATAATCAATTGTGCTAAGTATACTTTTGTATCTGGGAAGAAATGTGCTAATTCTGGCAAGTTGTGACAACTAATGCTTGAGCTCTAAAAATACTTAGTGCCCAAAGGCTAAAGAAAAATGGCTACATGGTGTCTTTAAATGATTTCTTCATACTCAGTGTATCAACAAGCAACTAATTGTTGGTTTGGTTTTTTTTAAATGAAGGTTGTCTGAAGTTATTGGTGATGTAACCAACAACTCCTTGTCTACTTGCACAAAATCTGGGCCGTCACCCCTTTCTTCTCCAAATGGAAAACTAACCATAGCTAGCCCTAAACGTGGTCAGAAGAGAGAAGAAGGATGGAAGGAGGTTGTAAGAAGGTATGTGTATGTATACAAAGTCAAACATGGCAATAATTTTACCCCTTTTATGTATCTCATTTGACAGAACATCTTTATTTCATTGTTGCCAATCTTGCTATATTAGTTGGAGAGTAGAAGTGATAAATTTCTCATCTTAAACCTCAACTCAGGGTCTCTTTCAAACTTCATAACTTCCTGCTAATCCTCACTTTATTTCAAACCCTTGAAACTCTTCTTGTTGACTTACTGCTTTTTTCTTCCGTATAGATCAAAGAAGGTTTCTGTCCCATCAACTGTCATTTCCAGAGTCATCGGAAGAGGAGGATGTAACATCAATGCTATCCGGGAGTTCACTGGAGCACATATAGACATTGACAAACAGAAAGACAAGACTGGGGACAGAATAATAACAATAAGGTAGATAGATCTGTTTGGCATTGTTTACTACATTTTTAAACAATAATTTCTGTAAAGTGAATGGGGAGACTGAATTTTAAAGAACAATCTTCGGTTTAATTGACCACTCCTTTGCAGGATGTCTAAGTGAGCAGTAATTTAAAAAAAAAAATTTAAAAGTATGTTTGATTTCCACTCTTCTTTCGGTGCTATTAAACCAAAAGTATGTTTTCACAAAGAAAACTGATTCTGTTCTGTAGTTGTGGGAAGAAATTAAGGTGATACAAACTAATTCTTTGAGGATTATGCAAGGCTTTTGTGGCTTTGGATACTGGTATTTCAAACTTTGATTCCTTACACAAAGCTAAACATCTAGTTCCCTTTAACATAAAATAACTTACTGTGAATTTTTTTATCTATTATAGAGTTGTAGAACACAGCCTTTAAGCATACATGTAGGCTACATAGTGTAAAAGTTGAAGGTAAAAATTAAATTCAAATAACTATATTTTTCCCTCCTTCCTTTTCTCTTCATTCCAGGGGTGGCACAGAATCAACAAGACAAGCAACACAGTTGATTAATGCTCTTATTAAGGATCCAGATAAGGAAATTGATGAACTTATTCCAAAGAATCGTTTGAAAAGTTCTGCAGCAAACTCCAAAATAGGGTCATCAACACCTGCTGCCACTACAGCTGTTAATAATTCACTAATGGGGATCAAAGTGACCAATGTAGCTGTTTCACCAACATCTCAAACGGCCACAGCACTCACTGTGCCTGCAATTTCTTCAGCACCCACGCACAAAACTGTCAAGAACCCAGCGAATAATGTACGGCCTGGTTTTCCAGTCTCTCTTCCATTAGCATATCCTCCTCCACAGTTTGCACATGCTCTACTTGCTGCTCAGACTTTTCAACAAATCCGTCCACCTCGGTTGCCCATGACCCACTTTGGAGGTACTTTTCCACCAACTCAATCTACCTGGGGTCCTTTTCCTGTTAGGCCTTTGAGCCCTGCAAGAGCTACTAACTCACCTAAACCTCACATGGTGCCTCGCCATAACAGTCAGAACAACAGTGGTTCTCAGGTGAATTCAACAGGTTCTCTGACTACTAGTCCGACAGCTACAAGTTCAGCAGCCTCTACTGTGCCTGTTTCGTCTACTAATGGCAGTCCCAGTTCACCTTCAGTCAGAAGGCAGCTTTTTGTTACGGTTGTGAAAACATCTAATGCCACCACAACCACAATCACAACCACAGCAAGTAACAACAGCACAGCACCTACAAATGCCATATATCCCATCCCAGCTGCCAAAGAACACTACCCTGTCTCATCCCCACCGTCCCCTTCGCCACCAGCTCAGCCATTAGCGGTTTCTAGAAACAGTCCTTCAGATTGTGTAACAACCTCTCCAAATAAGGGGGCATCTTCCTCTGACCAGGAAGCAGCTAGTCCACCAGTAGTGGAGACCAGTAATTCAGCCGTCAGTAGACAGTTGAGTGCCACTTCTGCTGGGAGTTCCTCAGTGCACTCTGCTCACCAGCAGTCCCCAGGATCTCTTTCTCAAGAAGCAAGACCTCCCCTACAGCAACCTCAGGTTCCTCCACCAGATCCTAGAATGGTTGTGCCTCCAAACTTAACAGCAGCAAGTTCATCTGCCCCAGTGGTAGGTTTGACAAATGCCCCCATGACTTATCCCTTGCCTCAGACATCCATGGGATCTACTCAACCTCCAACTAAAATGGAAACCCCTGCTATCAAACCTCCTGCCCATGGAACAAATACTGCTCACAAGATGCCAGCTCCTGTGCAGAATTGTTCTGTTGCAGTCCTCAATGTAAACCACATTAAAAGGCCCCACAGCGTTCCTTCTTCAGTGCAGCTTCCTTCTACCATAAGTACACAAACTGCTTCTCAAAATTCAGCTCATCCAGCAAACAAATCTGTGGGTTCTAACTTCAGTGCTACTTTGCCATTTGGGCCCTTCAGCACACTGTTTGAAAACAGTTCCACGTCAGCTCATGCCTTCTGGGGAGGATCTGTAGTTTCATCGCAGACAGCACCAGAGTCCATTCTGTCAGGAAAGTCTTCATTTTTGCCAAACTCAGAACCCTTGCATCAGTCTGATACTTCCAAAGCCCCAGGTTTTAGGCCACCGCTACAAAGGCCAGCTCCAAGTCCCTCAGGTAAGTGTATGCATATTGTGTCCTCAGTTATATGTTAACTAGCAGCTGAATGCTTTCACTTTGGAGCACTTAATATTTTCTGCCTGTTCTTTTAGGACCAAAGGAACTGTGTATTGTCCATAATTCACCTGTTCATAAATCTGTCCCGTGTAGTGGAACTATGCTTTAAAGTAGAAGATTTCATTTTTTTAACTCAAACTATATTTCTCATCCTTGCAAGGATTCCTTCTGAATGTAAACCTAATGCATTGCTGTCTTAGTGAATGTGCACGCAACTTGACACACTAGCTCTGAGACACACCCCATTCATCTCATTTGAGGTATTTCCTGTAAAACCCAGAGTTGACAGGTGAAAGGTACCGAAAGGCTGTTATCCCTGCCTGTGTGATGAAGCCTCCCACTTTCTTCTTTGCCAACTTCTATAGTCCTGCATAACCAATACATAAATCTATAGCATATTGAAAACTTTAGGACAGAGTGAAAAAATTAATTTAAACTTAAAATATATAAAATCAGGGATGCATTTCTGATTTCATCATTCATTTGCATATTAAGTCAACAAAAACTTCCACTTTTGAATGCACTTGATTCTGCAGGGAAATTTTCAGTGTGCTGCATTCATGCGAAGTCTTGTCACAGAATTCAGACCAATGACTTGCTACGGGTGCACAGGGCTTTTTTTATATTCTGAGTCTCTCCAGTGGGTAGGGACCCACAATGTGGTTTCTTCTGTGGTGTTTTGCTTTCTAGAGAAAAGTATAGCAATTACTTCCTAAAGAAGTGAACAGTTGTGTGATTTTGGTCTGTTTCTGTTTATATCAGAGAATTGAGAGATCCACTATATTTTCCACATTGTAACCTGTTCCTCTGCACCAGATAACTTGTTTGTTCTAAAATAATTTTAAAGGGTTCAGTCTTCAGCTATGACACTATGCAGGCCTCTTTATCAATTTCTGTTGAATAGCTAGAGGTATTTTAGTGAGAAAAGGCTGAGTTTCATTTATCGGTAGAGTCCCATGTATTCCCCAGTAACAGAATTTACCTTTTTGTTGAACAGCTCTGCTGAGAATGTCAGCTTTTGTGTGTGTAAAAAAAAATTCTAGCTCTTGTTTTTGAAGATAACTTTAAAAATGTGACCCGAGGGCAAACTAATGCATTGATGCCTTCTTGTGTTAGCAGAGGGCCTATGACATTTGGCTATAAGGGTTTTGGACTGCTCAGTTCTTTTTATCATGACAATGATGCCAGGACTTTGGCATATTTCCAAAATGCAATGAAAAATAAATGCAATAAAAATAATAAAAAATTAATAATGCAATTAAAAAATACTGCAATATTTTTATCAGAATTTGCCATTTTGTTCCTGCAAGGCACCACCGTTCTATTGGGATTGGCTGGAGTTGCTGCCTTACTCACTAGCTCTCCTAACAGGGAGTTAACTAGATTCTAGGGAATGTGGTCCCTGCATAGTTCGATGGAGCTGAGTAGCAGAGTTCAGGGAGCCAGAGTTGGAGCCTTGTGTTGAGGCTGGTGAGAAGTGTAGGGAGTCCATACTCTGTGGCGAATAGGATAGCTCCTGGCACCTGGGGGAAGTGATACGAGCTCCTCTCTTGCAGGCACCCACAGAAGTGGGGAAGGCGGTTTTGAGCCAGGTTTCTTAGACAGTGTTTCAATAGATGAAACTTCTGGGAACAGACTTCCTGGAGAACACAGCAAAAAACTGTTCCACCTTTCTTAACACTTCTCTGTTTGTGGTCAGCTTTCTTCCAAAACACGTGATCCTACCACAGGCTGTGATGCAGATTGGTGTCTCTGAGGTCTGCTGACAACTGGTCCATGAGCTAAAATATTTCATGGAGCTATAATAAATTAATATTGCAGCAACATTTGAGGGTGCTGGGGATTTGGTCCAGTCATGGTACAGAGTACACACAGGCCCTGATTATCAATAGCATTGAACAGTGCGTACATTGTAATGTGTTAAGTACTGGTTGTAGGAGAGCTTAAAAAGAAATGTCCCAGCACTTAGGTCAGTGGACAGAACTGTCAGGTGTGGATTTTAGGAAAACCAGTACATTAATGTGGCCTGCAAACCCAGGCCTACAATGAAAAGTAACCTAAAGTGTTATGTTATTTATACTACGTGAGATGTTGAGACTACCTATCTGGACTTCGGAGATCATTTTAGTAACCTTTTCTCCACAATATAGTACAGTAAGTTTCTGGTGGTTCTTGCAAATTTCTAAAATCTTTGCTAGCAGAGTCTTTAAAAAAATAAACCAAAACACCAAAATAAAGGCAAAGGGGTCCTTGCCAGTAAGATTCAGGGGCAACCCTTGTGAGAAGCCCAGCTCCTGAAAAATGTATGCTGGGGTTTGTCCCCATAGTGCAGACATTTCACCCTGCTTGGGTGCTTATGCTAAGGGGTAGAGGGGTATATCTTTACCATTTCTCAACCTCCTTGTTATTGTCCGAGTATTTCACCTACTGTATTTTAACCCAGCCTCCTTGCTGCTCTCATGGAGGAGTAGGGCCTTCAATTTTTAGCTTCAGTCCTTGTAGCTTTTCCATGTACAACTCGATGAAATTCACATAATTCAAGCCAGTTTAACTGCTGCCCACAACAGTAACACTTGTCAAGCAATGTCAGTTTCAAACTACTGCTTGGGAAAACAAACAAGGAGTCCTGTGGCACTTTTAAAGACTAACAAATTAATTTATTGCTTGAGCTTTCGTGGGAGAAAATCCCACTTCTTCAGAAGCTTTGAAGATGGGCAACTTACAGAATGGGAAGAAAATAATGCAGGGAAGTGTATGACTTAGGATCAGGCTGCATCAGCAAATCAAAGCGGATGTTAAGATTCAACACTTCGGAACAGCAGGTAGAGGAAGGTGAGGTCAAATCACCTGTTGTAATGAGAAAAAAAATCTATAGTCCCTGTTTAACCCTGAGGCAACGGAGTCAAATTTACATATGAATTCCAGTTCTACAGTTTCTCTTTGAAGCTGTGATTTGTTTGAGCACAGCTATTAACAAGTCATGAATGGAGTGAGCAGGGAAATTGAAGAGTTCCCCTATTGGTTTTTGAATATTGTGATTTCTGATGTCAGACTTGTGTCCATTTATTCTTTGGCGCAGAGACTGTCCTGTTTGTCCAATATATAAGGCAGAGGGGCATTTCTGGCACATGATGTCATA
>ML685884.1:4721360-4745556 GCA_007922175.1 Pelusios castaneus | reverse complement strand
TTGAATATTGTGATTTCTGATGTCAGACTTGTGTCCATTTATTCTTTGGCGCAGAGACTGTCCTGTTTGTCCAATATATAAGGCAGAGGGGCATTTCTGGCACATGATGGTATAAATCACATTGGTGGATGAGCAGGTGAATGAGCCCTTGATGGAGTTGCTGGCTTGATTAGGTCCTGTGATGGTGTCTTTTGTGTAGATACGAGGGCAAAGCTGGCAGCGTGGTCTGTTGCAGGGATATGTTCCTGCTTTAACGTTTCTGTTGTTAGGTCTGTAGTTGCTGGTGAGTATCCGTTTAAGGCTGGGGGGCTGTCTGTAAGTGAGGAGAGGTCTGTCTCCCAAGGCTTGAGAGAGTGAGGGATCGTCTTGCAGAATAGGCTGTAGATCTTTGCGATGTGCTGTAGAGCAGCCTCTCTGGAATTTGTGTTCGGTGTGAGAAAAACAGCACTGCATGAGTTCACAGGAAAGTAATTTTCACAGCCATGATGTATATAAACTTTTAAAATGTAGTCTTAAATCTTCCTAAACTTGTGATTAGTGCAGGCACATGCTTCCTACGTCTCTGGACAATTTCCTACTCATTTCTGGCAGGTAAATTGTTCAAATTCTGACTTTTTGTCTGACCTACGTTAATATCTATACAAGGACAGGGAAAATCAGCTTTAGCAACCTTTGTAATCAGAAAGTTGATACGTGAAGACCTGTGATCTGTGTGACTTTTCTGTTCAGTCTTGCAATGTAATTGTGTGATTTGTTGTCAAATACACTATATACCAGGTTCCTTTGTGAATGCTCATAACATATTCCACAGAATTGCTGTGATGCCATGTTTCCTACAGCAACGTGTGTACAGATGTGAAGCATGTTATAGGGTTCAGACTCTCAGGACTATCTCTAGCACAGTGACTGGAGTCTTACATGTCAAAGGGAATGCTAATGCCCTCCCTGGCTCAGGTAGAGGTAAAGGGAATCTCACAGAAGGCCCGAGCGGGAGGGGCTGTCAGCAGTTTGTAAAAACAAAGACAGACTGTTTGGGGAGAGAAGCTGCCAGCTTTTGCCATGAAGGCTCATTGACTCATAGACTTTAAGGTCAGAAGGGACCAGTACGATCATCTAGTCTGACCTCCTGCAAAATACAGGCCTCAAGACCTCACCCACCCACTCCAGCAATAGGCCATCAACCTATGACTGAGTTATTTACCTCATTAAATCATGATTTAAGGACTTTAAGATATAGAGACTTCACCGGTAGGTGAGCTACAGAGGAAGGCAAAAAACCCCCAGAGCCCATCTTGCAACCAACTTCAAGCAAGATCTGGGCCCTGCCTTGGAATAGGCAAAGAATGGCTGTAAAACACCAAATAACCGAACACCTTGCGCATAATCTTGGACTATGACATCAGTTTAGGTAGAGATGTTAGATTAGTATGCGGTTTATACCTTTTATTTGATAGTGGTCACTCCTGGCTCATTTATATTATGATTCTGCCTTGATTGGCCATGTTCTCACTTGATCAGAGTATGATTTCAATAAACTAGTATTTGTTTTATCTAAAGCTGTGTGATCTTTAGAGGGTGTGGATGTGGAAGGCTGGGCATCATCCACTTCTTTGTTAAGTGGATGGATTTGAGACTAAGGTGATCCCTGTAAGGCAGTGGCTCCCAGTGTAGTGTCTGGGGCTGTGGGCATTCACTTGGAGGCCAACACCTGTGTGGCTAGTGGATTTACACACACTGCCTGGGACCAGTTACATGCTGGTGGGTGGTGTGGACTGACTCAGGAGAGAGAGAGAATGGTCACGTAGCAGATCAGGGTGAATTGGGGTTCAGGAGTGGGGTTTGAGCGGTCATAGCGGCACACCAGACCGGGTGATTTAGGGGGAGTGGTCCTGCTTTTTGGCAGGGGGTTGGACTAGATGACCTCGTGAGGTCCCTTCCAACCCTATGATTCTATGATTCTATGAAATATAGTAACTTTTAGATTTTATTCTTCCCTTTTTCATCAGCAAAACTTGGAAAACCTTTCCAATATGAAAAAATTCTTTTAAATGTATTGTTTGGGAAGTTTTCTCAGCTTGGATAATTGACTGTTTCCCATTCTATAACTGGAGCCTTGTCTCCCTAATCTGATTTGGCTTCATTTTGATCACGGAACAGATATTTAATATTTCCTAAATAGAAAAAAAGAAAAAGAAAAGAGGAGTGGAGAAATACTTCTGAGTTTTAAACACAATCACAACTTTACTGTGACCTTGCCAGATGGAGTCGGCATTACTATAAAATCATTTCTCTAATCCAAACAACATAAATTATAAAATCAAGGAAAATTCCAAGATTGTTATACTGCTTCCAGTTACAGGATTATTTACATGCTAAATATTGCATTCATTTTGAACTCAAGATTTCCACATTACTTGCACATAAAAGTCTAGCAAATATAACTTGTTTTTAAGTGTAAAATACAATTCTGACTAAGACTTTTAGAACTAAAAGTATGAATGATTTCCAGACAGTTCTTCTAAAAATCAAACAACCCCTCTTCCTGCTAAATTACTGGTTAATTCCCTTCAGGTCTTTTGTTTCACATTTTCTTTTCAACTGATATTTCCCAATAATTTTTCTTCTCTAAACATTTTTCCTGCATTATTTTACTTTCAGTTTTCTCCTTTAAAAGTTTTTTTGTCAGAGAAAGCAGAAGGGAGGAAATATGATCATTTTACTTATTACTTATTTGTATCCAACTTCAATACTCATGTACATTTAGTCTCTCTGTCACTCATTTATTTTAGAGAGAATTGATTTAATTAGTACACATTTCTGTTGTCTTCTAATTATAATTGTATGAATGGAGACAACAGCCAAAAAGATTTGGTTAACTAACTGAAATAACTCAAATAATTGTGGTGGAAGAAGAAATGAATTTGATGCATATGTTTTCTCATTGTCCTACTCCACAACTTACACAGATGTTAATTAGAGCTGTCTTTTCAGTGGAGACCTAATGTTCATCAATTTCTTTCATAGGTATTGTCAGTATGGATTCACCTTATGCTTCTGTAACACCTTCTTCTACACATTTGGGTAACTTTGCCTCAAACCTTTCGAGCGGTCAGATATACGCACCTGGGCCACCTCTTGGTGGAGCACCTGCAGCTGCTAATTTTAACAGACAACATTTTTCCCCACTTAGTTTATTGCCGCCATGTTCATCAGCATCAAATGGTGAGTTATACTCTGTAAGAAACAACTGAGAAATTGTTGTAAACACAAAATATTGTCACACTGTTCCTATTGTATGTAGCTTCCCAATGAACAAACTGATATTTTTGACTAAGATTTTTCCTAGGGATTTTTGCGACATTATATTTAAAGTCCATATTTATTTGAACATGAATTATGAAACTGTATTTTACAGAAAGGATTGTCCTGGAAGCAATCTGTTAAGTGAAATGTTTGATCTCAACAGATGCATGAACTGCTCAGTAATCCTCTACAGGGTTCCTTTTAGCTTTGGGGATTTTTTTCAAGTATGTTTCCAGCCTTTCTGCTTGAGGAACATGCACTTCCAAAAGTGAACCAAGTGTAACAGATGTAGTAATGTCTTCCTATATCCTACCAACAAATAGTGCTGCTTTTATGATGAATGTTTTATGTTTTTAGAATCCTTAAAAAGCAAACAAACAAACAAAAAAAACCCCACTAAATATATTTGGAGAGAGACTGTTATGTAAATTTTGGTATCTTTATCTAAAATTCTAAATTTGTTTCAGTTTTTGCCATAACACAACCATGATGTGTTATGATAGAAAACAAATTTTAAATAGCTTTAAGATAACTGATTCCATTATGTTCAAGGAAAAAAGTTACGGGTTAAGCCACTGGTAATATTAAAATCTGAAATCCTCTTATTAAGACTTTTGCAGGTTAAATTTCACATATGTTCCTGCATCTAACCCTTTCTAACTGCCAATATTTATTGACGCTGCCTACAGTGAACTTTTTATCTGCATCTTTGTGATCAGTTGTATAGAGTCTGGAATAGTAAACAACTAGCAATAATTGTTTTGCATAAACCACCAAGCAATCAACAGGTGATAAAGGCTTGAGCTCTATTTTGAACCAGTGATCTTCGTATTATCCTAATATGCCTGATATAGAGATGTGACAGTGCTAATCTCCCGAATCATCTACTTCCAAATGCTTGGGTTTTATAGGTTAGTGCTGGTATATGTGAACAGAAATATGAGTGGAAATTCATTGTTATCTCAAATTAGGTCTAGCAAAGATACTAAACATACCTACACACTTGTGCAATATTTTAATTATTTTCTTTAGAATCTCCTGCTCAATCAGTGACCTCTGGAGTTAGAGCACCATCTCCTACCCCTTCAGCAGTGTCCTTGGGGTCAGAAAAGCCCAGCAATGTGTCTCAGGACAGAAAGGTTCCTGTTCCAATTGGGACTGAACGTTCTGCACGTATTAGACAAACTGGAACTTCTACTCCATCCGTTATTGGGAGCAATTTAGCCACTCCAGGGGGGCATAGTGGCATCTGGTCCTTTGAAGGGATAGGTGGCAATCAAGGTATGAAGTATTATCTAAGAGGCTCTTTTTGCACGCATATTTCTATAGTCATATTGCTTTTCTTAATAACCTTGCTTTGGAACTGAGAGACTTGTATAAAATGAGTCCCTTGGAATTTAAATTTACTTATTATAAATCTATTTCCTGTTCTTAGATCTGGGTCTTCTATCTGCTCTGTCTAATTTAAAATTTGTGTCCTAGAAGGTAGCAAAGAACCTCTGGTTATAAAGCTTTGCTGCTTCTGATGTCTATTGCTGCTCTTATAGTTGCACAAATTCATAAATAACAAATTAGGTAAGTACCACTCTGCCCAGGATGAACTAGATAGTGTATCTAATTTTTATGATTGCTCCTGCAGCCAGCCTATGGGAGCAGTATGGACTTCAAGTGCATGGCATAGTCATCTCTTGAGAATGAAGGGGAGAGGACTCTTCTGAGGACAAGCATAACCTATTTTCAGTTTTGCTACTTTATGCAATTTGCCATCCTGTATATTAGAGTTTAAGGCCAGATGTGACCATCAGATCATCTAATCTGACATGGATATCACAAGCCATTGCACAGTTACCTCTATATTGAGCCGAATAACTTTTTTGGCTAACATTTATATTCTAAATGTCCATATGGTTGCTTCGCTATAGATCTGTCTGTATCGCTGTACTGATTGGAGAAATTTGGTAGCAGTCCACCTTGCCCGCACATGCGCTGCTGTCCGCCTGCCACGTGACTAGCAGTGTGCACCAGCAGTCCCTTCTCAGTTCTTTCTCTACTGCTTCTGGCTATAGACAGGCTAGCACTGTCTGCTAATTTTAGCTGCTTTTGATGCCCCCCTTTTTCTTTGCTTCATTTACATTTTATTTTGGCTGTTGCCTTTAAAAAAATAAAATTACTGTGTCTTCCATTGACCTTCTGTGAGGTGCAGGAGGACACACCCCTGCAAAAGGGTATGCCCAGCTTCCTGGGCTTCAAAAAGTGCCTAGTTTCAAGGAATCTGTCCCAGTGATGGGAGAGAAGCACATTCCTCAGAAGTCAGCAACTGAAGGTATCATTCGTATCAGACTCAACTCTTAAGTCCCAGCCTCCAGTGTGGGCACTACTCTACTTCAGAGTTCTAGTAGTTGCCTGTGCAGTAGAGAAGGAACTAAGGAGGGATTGCCCATGCATGCTGGCTAGCCCTCATGGCAGGCAAGCAGCACATGGCTGGGCAGGATTGACTGCCACCAGAGTGCTCTGATCAGCAGTGCACGGACGCCTACAGGGGAACACCCATAGGGACACTCATCTCGAAGAACCATGGTTACTGCATAAGAGTAACTACTACTTCTCTTGGTGGTTAGTTCCAGTGATTAACCATCCTCACTGTTAAAAATTTGTGCCTGATTTCTTTTTCTAATTTGACTGGTATCAGCTTCCAGCCAATGGTTCTTGTTATACCTTTCTCTATTAAAGAGCCCTTTAGTGCTTGGTGTTTTCTCCCTATGAAAGTATGCATACTCTGTAATGAGATCACTTCTCACTAGATGTGCCAAACTGATTGAGCTCCTTAAACTTCTCACTAGAAAGCCTTTTCTCCAGCCTTCAGAGTTTTATGGCTCTTTCCTGTACCCTTTCCAATGTTTCCATGTACTAAAATGTGGGCACCAGAACTGTACACTTCCACTGTCAGCCTTAGCAGTGGCACATACAGAGATAAAATCTGCTTATTTTTACACACTACTCCCCTGTTTATATCTCTGAGAAACACATTGGCAGTGGAAGCTTTATGTTGAGTAGCATGTCCACCATGTACTTTATTATCGTTTTCAGTTTCTGCTTTCTAGGATCTAGTTCCCATACTGTGAGTAAAGTCTTTATTCCTTGTTTCTAGTTGTATACTTTTACATTTGGCTGTTTTAAAATGCATTTTGTTTGACTGGAACCAATTTATCAAGTGATCCAGATCTCTGTATGACTGCCCTGTCTTCCTCATTACTTACTACTCTGCCAATCTTTGTATCATCCACAAATTTTATCACTAGTGATTTTATATTTACTTCCACATCATTGGTGAAAATTTTGAAGTGTTGGGCCTAGTACTTATCCGTGTGCTCTTTCAGTGATGGTTCCGTTAAAATCTTTTTGAGATCAGACATTTATCCAGTTCTTAATCCTTTTAACACATATTCTATTGGTATTGTATAGTATAATTTTACAATCAGACTGTTGTGCAGTACTGAATCAAATATCTAACAAAAGACAGGGTATTTAGATCTATGTAGTGACCTTAATCAATCAAAGGTCGTGTCTCCTCAGGGAATGTAATCAGGTTTGCTGAGACCCATTTTCCATAAATCTGGGGTATTTATGGCATTAATTGTATTTCTGTCTGAGTTCTTTATCAAATGACTCCCATTTCAGTATATCCATTATTTTGCCCAGAATTGATTAGCAAGCTCATACTTACACAGTCATCCCATTTGCCCTTTTTTAATATTGGCACATTCCATCTTTCTGAAATTTTCCCTGTATTCCAAGTTAAAAATTAACATCAGGCCAGGATTCTCCTCACCCAACTCTTTTCAGATTCTTGATTTCAACATCTGCTTCTGCTGATTTAAACAAGTTTTTCCCTAGTAGATGTCTACCGTCCTCCTTAGTTATTAATTCTCTGACAGTATCTTCACATTCCTATGTGGTATGAGTACATTTCTGCTTTGTAACAGACATTTATTAAAAACTTGTGCCTTTTCTGTATCATTAACAGTTTTAAAATCTTCATCTATCATTGACATTTCTTTTGTTTCTAATATACTTTTAAAATTCTTTGTTTTCCTTAGTCTCACCAGCCATGGATTTTTTTCTTGATGTCTTTTGTGTCACTTATCAGTTTTCTGCCCTTCATAACTTTTATTGACTATTATCCCCTCACCTCCTTTTTTTCCCCCATTTGTTAATATATTGCCTTTTAATTTCTAATTGATGTCGTCGTTTTCCTTTTTCTTGATTATGGAATCATGACTTTTTGGCAGTATGATAAACTCTTCAAGATTTGCCAACTCTTATTAATTTTGTTCCAATTTTTTCTTCTCAACAATTTTGCTTACAATTTTTCTCAGCTTTAGGAAATTAGCCCTTTTGAAACAGCATCTGTGTCTTTTACTCATTAAGTATCCTCTGTTTGCCCATATTGAATGTATTCAGCTCATGGTCACTGGTCCTTAGGTAACCAACAGCTTCCAAGTGGTCTCTTCTTGATGAAGCAGTCTCTTTTGGCATACAACCTATTATAATATCGAACAATCAAAGCTGAGGTTATAAGAGACCATGTAGCCCTCAGCTACCACAGTACAAAACCCTTAAAGGGCAGATTTCAGTAGCCATTACTTGGAGAAATCATTGAGGAATCTATTTCTTGACCATTAGCAATGTTCCAACATCTTTCTCCATTAAGTGTGATATCCTTGAGTTATTGTCCATACAGATTCCACTCTTGGAGTGCATGCACACCAAAAGTATAGTGAGAGTGGACATATCTTGAACCATCACAGTTACTGTAGAGCAAATGACTGTTCTTGTAGAAATACTTTAATGAAGAGGACTTCATTAGTTCCCCATACAGTTTTATTAATATCAGTGTAATCATTGATTGTGCCTATTTCTTCGCTAGATAAAGTAGATTGGTGTCACAGTGGAATGGGAAGTCATATGATCCACAGGCCAATGTCTGATCCAGGAGTGTTTTCACATCAAGCAATGGAGCGAGACAGTACAGGAATTGTAACTCCTTCCGGTACATTCCATCAGCATGTTCCTGCAGGATATATGGATTTTCCTAAAGTTGGGGTAATGATCCTAATGTTTTTGGTATCCACTTTAGTATTGGGAATTCAGTTTTTCTAAGTTTTCTTAAAGCAAGTAGACATTTTATAGTACTGTCCAGTCAAATAGTCTGAGCTGTGTATGTGAAAGTAATAATGATCTTTATTTTTCTCTGGAATAGTGGCAACACACTACTAATCTTATGTTAAAAGGAAATGTATAGCAGATAGGCAGAATGTTTAAAACTACTTTTTTAAAAAAACAATACATGTGTAGGGAATTTCTAAAAATGTAAAGCTGTAATTACTATTGCTACTTGAAGTATGTGTATATTTATATATAAAAGTTGATTCTTAACATTTTTCCCCCTGAAGGGTATGCCTTTCTCTGTGTATGGAAATGCAATGATTCCTCCAGTAGCACCCATCACAGATGGTACTGGAGGTCCTATATTTAATGGACCTCATGCTGCTGACCCATCTTGGAACTCACTGATAAAGATGGTTTCAAATTCTACAGAAAACAATGGCCCTCAAACGGTAATATTATGTTTCATTTCTGACTTGTCTTTATTGTAATCAAGTACCAAAAAAAAAAATCCCAGGTGAATAATCCAAAACATAAAAACGTGTATATTTCTAGTCTTTTTAATTTACATTGATTTACCTTTACTAGTTGCAGCTAAAGCACCTCATGCAATATACTTAACTAGTGTAAAATAAATTCCACTTTCCTTTTAAAAATAAGCAAATCTTGATTATTGGCTTGTCTACATGGGCAGTTATTCCAGAATAAGAGAGGGTGTAAATTTAAGCATAATAGCTATTGCAAAATAAGAGTATCGACATAGGTATTCTGCAATAGCTCCCTATCAGGTAATTTCCCTATGTAGAGAAGTCCTTATAGTGACTGTTTCAAACGTTACATTTAACAAAAGAGGTATTGTTTAATTATGGTGCTTGGCTATTACAGAAGTACTCTAAGTGATATAGATATGACAGAACTGTTAAGTTACCTTTGTAAGAAGTGTTTGTTCACCACTGCATATAAATTATGCCTCTCAGTGGACGGTGAGACACTGTCACAGCGCTAGATGTGAAGCATTATGTTTGTGAGCCTGTTGCTTTCACTCATGCTGAGAGTGCCCAGAGAGAGGTGTCCTTTCCAGCGTCTGTTTAACTGTTGCCCTAGCCCTACCATCACTCTGTTGATCCCTTTCGGGATCTCTAGCATTGCTGACCGCACAAACAGCCTCATTTTTCTGCTGTTATGGAAGTTCACTGCATGAGTGCACTTGAGGGGTAGAGATTCCCTGTATGCCTTTTCTCCTCCTCCAGCTAAACCCAACCATACTGCAGCAGCCATAATCTAAACCAAACCGAACAGTATTAAAACATGCTCGTTTCTATATAAAACGCTGTTGAAGCAGTTAAATCAGTTATACCCAAATGGATTTACTTTGTTACGTGTAGTATTTGTAGGGTTTCTCCAGCAGTTGAATATGGCATTAGGTATTGAAAAAACAATTCACAATAAAAATAAAATTTTTAGTTCACTGATGTTTTCAAAAGGTAATAGGAAATGGCATGCAGTTCTCCAGGTCATGATGCTTACATGCAGTAGCCCTGATTTCAGCTTGCATATGGGGACTACATTTGCAGGTTTGGGACCTTAGTTATTCTCCTTGAATGCTTGGATTTCCTGATGTGCTACTAATATAAATGTTACAGTATAGTTTATTAGAGTGGAGTGATGTATGGTAACTATGGGGCATGACAGTTTCATTTTTTATTGAAAGTTTAAAGATTTGGTGGAGGGGGGCATAAGGGAATGTAGATAGGCTGGAAGGTGAAAAGATGGAAATCAACTTTACAGATCTGAACTCTTAGTAGTTACCTTACAAGAGGAAAACACATTTAAAAAAATAACTTGGTGTAGTTTATTAATAGAGTCGACAGTTACAGAGAAATGAAAAGTGAAGGGAGGCGACATAAATTTGTATTGTAAACTTCTTAGCTATACCTAGAATTTTTAAACGTTGCAAATATTCCTTATATAACACCCTCTTTTTCAGGTGTGGACTGGAACTTGGGCACCTCACATGAACAGTGTGCATATGAACCAACTTGGCTGAGTGGGATCAGTTATTAGCCTGGAGATTGCTGTTTATTCAGAGGAAAACACAAATGGCCGTTGATATGCTCCCATATCATTCTACTGATGTGCTTGACTGAAGTGTGTAGGCTTTTTGCAGAAGAACTTACTAACTGACCTTTTTCTGTGAACATTGTGACCACCCATTCCCCACCGTCATATGTTTCAACTTAGTTAGCCTTTACTCTTCATTTTTTAAATTTTTATTTTTTTGGACATAACTTTCTGTTGAAACTGTTCTTTGGCTGGTTGGTTCTAGTACTGTAACTGCTTCTGAGCAAACACAGAAATTTAGCAAAATTATGTAAACTTGATCCTGAAGTTTTAGAATGGCAAATAAATGTACAATTGTTTACATAACAGAAATGGCTAAGCAGAAAGTAAATTTCAATATGTCAGTATAGAGGCTCTACTTTATGTAGACTTAAATTAATGTGAGATATGTACCTTCATATTCAGAAATCTGGATGTTTCCTTCATACATTAAACTATTAATAAGCATAACTTTTCTACTTGTGTAATTTAAGTACAGTATAAAAATGGGAATTATCAGTGGGTTTCCTCAATTATAAACATTGGATTTTTGAAAAGTCATACTCTGTTTATTTTTTCTTGTAACCAGAAACATATTAAAAGTAAGTTTCCATTTTCTTCTATGCAGGCCTTTCAAGGGAGAAAAACAAAACAAACAAAAAAAACCCTCTTGAGATTATACTCCTCTGGCACTTCCAGACTGTCTCCATACTAACAGTAGAGCTCCCCAATGAACGTGCCATCCTGCAGCAGTCTGTTACAAATGACTCCTGCAGGTGGGTTGATGTGGTGAGGCATGTTTAGATCTCTGACCGTCTCTGACTAAGTGCATCCATCTAGTTCCTTCCAGTCACCAGAGAAGACAAAATTGTTTGTTTTGGCCATTAGACTAAAAGTGAGCACATGCATTGGCACTTAATAGTAGAGATTCATTGATGAAACTCTCCAAACAAAGACTTATTTTTAAAAATTAGTGGTTTTCTTATAGCAAGCAATGTTTTGCTCTGACCTATCTGCCTGATCAAAGATAATTTTGAACATTCCAAAATGAAATTTCTGTGCAAATGATCATTTGTATTAGCTTTTATCATTGCTTTCAGAATTTCCAGGAGTAAAAATACCTGTATGCTCTGCAAAGGAACATCAGCTAAATGTAGCCAGTACTGTAAAGCAAGCCTTTGACGGCTTGGAACACAAAGCTATTTTAAGTCAATATCCCGGTTTATAAAACAATAAATGACTGTATGTGTGATATACAGTATAACCAAATTTATAAACTCTATCCACAAATCAACTGTGGTGTAGGGTACAAATCCAACATTGTCTTATCATTTGCTTTTTGAGATGTCAGAATGTTAAAGGAAAAGCTTTTTAAGCTACAGGGTCAATCAAATTCACCCTTTTATATGGTGAGTCAGTACTGACAAACCTTAGATTAATGTTAGTTGAATGAATATCCTAAATTAACTAGATTGATTCTAGTTATGCATGCATCTGACGAAGTGGGTTGGAGCCCACAAAAGCTTATGCCCGAAGAAATCTGTTAGTCTTTAACGTGCCACAGGACTCTGGTTGGTTTTAGATTAATTCTGTTTATCGGCTATAAAACTGGATTTCAAAATCCTGTCATAACTTACTCTGATTACTTTTTTAAAGCCAGAAGGAAAAATAGGTTTCCAAATCTATCATTCAGCCTTTGAAATAATGAGATAGTAATTTTGAGATGTCCAGAAGTTCATGACAACAAGTGTCTGTATCTATACCCTTAGGTGGTTCTCTAAATCTAAGTAAGCACACTTTTCCAGCTGTCTGTGATTCCTCCTTCTGAAAGTTAATGTATGAACAATTAGTTGGATCAAAATGGATATCTAACTGAACAGTGATTAATAAAAACAATTTAAATTCAATTTCAGCACTTTACTATAATGAGTGAGGAAATAATGCTATTAAAGTATTTTATATAACCTTGCCACTCCTATAATTTTATGATTAATGTTTCTCCAGTGCTAACAAGGATTATTTTTACTCTTTTGAAATAATCCTTCTGAGGAATAAATACTGGTCAATATTTATTACAACAAAATGTATTCTGTGGGTCAAAAGAACTGAGTTTCTTAGGATGTGGTTTCTTACAAAGCTATCTGTATTTTGTTGACTTGAAAACAAAACTGTAGACAACGGAACATAGGCTGGAATGCCCCATGTTTCGTTTGTGGAATCAGGCTTGTTAAATAAAATACTGGGATTTTTAGAAGTCTGTACTAGGAACATTTTTTCAGATACATTTTTTATATTTCAAATGTAATGCCTTTTATTTGACCAATAAAAAAAGGAACATACTCTTTGAGACCTGGCAGGTCTTCCCTATCTTTTTTTAAAAATACATTTGCTTAGGTTATTGGAGTGTGTATATGAAGAATACCTTATTCATTTTTCTGTTAATTAAGGAATAGCATAACTCAAGAAATATAAGCCATGAGTTTGTTCATTCCTTAAACCCAAGGATAATAAATATCCAAGTATGTTGTGTAATCTGTCACTCAAAGTACTGTAATCAAGTTAATGTTTTGTGATAGAGGCAAACCTGTCAGGTGCCTTTGTACTGAATAGGTATTTCATAAAAATGTAATGCTAGCTCTTAGTTTAAACTATCTTCTCCCTTCATTGTAAAGGATTCTAATTTTATAGTGTGAACGATAAAGTTCAAAACTGATTTGATGGTTATCAAAATTTCTGCCTACTGTGTACAAATTGTATTCAACACTGGTTTTGACACTTCCCATCTCCTTAGACACCAAATTCACAGAGATGTGGTACAACCTTTAACGTATGGCTGTTCTGCAATCAAAAACCAGGAGCTGATATGTGCCAGATGATGTGGGCTAAGGGGTTGTTCATTTGTGATGCAGATGTTTGGGCTCAGGCAATTGCCTGAGCTCAGAGACCCTTCCCCCTTGCAAGGTTGGAGAGTTGAACATCTACACTGCATCTGTATGTTTTGGGTTGAAATACTTAAATAGTTTCCATTGGGTAATGTGGCTCATCATCCAGCATGAGTGACTTAAAGATTTCACTATGTAAAAACTGTTTAGAGGTTTTCTAATTCTTTGTGATTAAAAAAAATTACAGCAGATACTGCTTCAGAAATCTGGCATCAACCTTGACATACCTCCATATCAGTAAAAGTTAGAGAGCTAAATTGTCACTAAAACACTCATGATGGTCTGAGCTGAGTTCCTCATGATTGAGTGGTTCCATCAGTATGCACCTTTTTGGCACACTCAGCAGATAAACTAAGAATTTTAATTTGCTTTATATGTTAATTTTGAATTTGAGGGCAGTAGTTCAGGTGACATTGATCACTTCTGAATACTACAGTGCTGACTATGAAAATATCTAGGATTGGGGGTGTGTGTGATGGTTTACTCGCAGCAACCAGGAGAGGGATGGTGGTCGTAATTGCTGGGTACAGCATCAGGACAGTTCTGATTGATCATTATATTCTATGCAAGGTGGAAATTGGCTTGCCTCTGTCTCGACTACTTCTGCCTGCTCTCTTATACGTCCCAGTCCCGCCCATAATTCTGGCTATAGGGGCTACTCTCCTCTCCACAGTACACACAATGGATCAACTTTTGGTGCTGCCCACTCTGCTCCTGCTTACGGTAAGATTCTCTGTCTCTGCAGCAGCTGACAGTGGTAGGTTTTCCCTCCTCCCCTTACTTTAATTTTCCTGCCCAGTTTTTTGGGCAGTGAGAGCTGTTCTCCTCCCTGGGTCAATTAAATCCCTGAGCCTCCACTGCAAGGCCTTCTTGCTGGCTCCTCTGCCCTTTACAGCATGGCAGAACAGCCACCAAAACACAGGGTTAAATACAAGTGGTGCTCTATAGGAGGCAGTCTTCCCAGGCCTAGCAGATGGTGTGTTGTGCTCCAGCCTTCCGTCCTTAACTGTTGGGTTGCAGGGCTGCGAGTCGAGCAGGTAGTTCCCTGCCCACCAAGGCAGCTGGGACTCCAGTGGGGGACACATTGACCAGGAATCCCAGTGCAGCGCAAGGAGAGACTACAGAAATCAGAAGCACTGAGACTATTGACTGTTTGACTAGAGGTAAGCATCAAGACACCACTATGGAACAAAGAGAGGAGACTTGCTGGGCCACATGTCATTCCACTCCCAATTCTCACAGTGGGTCATGAGTGGGAAAAGAAGCAAGGTTTCTAGTCAACCACTCTCCCTCCCAACCTCACCCTGCAGGAAAATGGGACTCATGGGGACCTCTTGGGGGAGGCTCCAGCTCTGAAGCAATGCAAACCATAAAAGAGCTTCTTCAAGCTACAGCAGAGCTTCTACACTCCCAAAGCAATGCTGAAAAGGTTTGGGTTTTTTTTTTAAATCTAAACAAAGAAAAAGCACAAAAAATATAAGATAGGAGTCCTTTTCCTCCTCCACCAAAGAAGGTAATCAGCCTGGTTCTGAAACCTGAGCAGGCTCCTCCGGGTAAGCTTCAGAGAAAATTGCTTCCCTCAAAATCCTCCACTTAGGCCTGGTCTATGCTGCTAGCAAAATTTGGCAGCAGTCAACGAGAGTTACACAAGCTATGCAGAGCAGCTTATATAACTCCCATCAAGTTCATATCATCCCATTAGCATGCTTTCTTCACTATGCTGACAGGAAATGGATTCCCATCGATGCTGCATTACACTTTTTTTAGAGGTGGTTATATTAGATCAACTTCTGGCTCAATTGAATCTCTTCGCTACCACTCAATTGATCTGGAAAAGTCAATCTAATGGTTGCAAATTTGCCATCAGTGTAGACACAGCCTTAGCCTATCCCACCCCTTTACTCTTTCAAGACAGTGATTGCTCAGAAATTAATGGAATAAGATTGATAAGGGCAAGCATCTTAACAAGAGTGACCTCTCGGTCTCTAACATTCAAGAGCCAAAGGGCTCTGTTGCTGATACACCAAAGGTTAATGCTGCTGGAGTAATCCCTCAGCAGGGATACAGTTATTCCTTCAGGATGGCAGCTCACCACTAAGGAACTCATGGATAGAAATATGGAGGCTTATCTGAACAAGGGCCTTAGAGATTTCTTGAATTGAATTGGCTATTGGCTTACCAGGAGCATCTCTTTCTTGGTTGGAAAATCTCCCAGCCCTTATCGATAGAGATCACCCTGACCCTTGGCTCGACTTTAAAGGAAGTCTGTCTAGCAACAGCATTGCAATAGACACAATCTGCCATGAGATTCTCAGCTTAAGCCATGACTTCCAGTTCAGTAGCCGTGCACTACCTGTGGCTCCATCCCTAGAAGATGGATATTTACTCTAAGTAGTTCTTGTGCTCAGCCAAGTTTACAGGCTCCCCTTTTTGAAAAAAAAAGCTGAATAAAGTAGTGTCTGGTAACATTACAAAAATAACGCTCCTTTTCCCCACTGTGCGCCCCTAAGAGAGGGTATAATCCATCCTTTGCTTCTTATCCAGAGGTACCGGTAAAGGAACAACACATTCCCTAATGGAAAACAGTAGGCCTAAGGTCTAGGATGAAAGTCCAGAATGACCTCAGCCTCCCTGCCCTCCACCCATCCAGTTTATGACACAGATCACATAGGCCTCTGCCAAGAGCTAAATCTAGGGTCCAGGAACCGCATGCCATTTCCTAAAGGAAGTTTTCTTTAGTGACTCAGGGAGCCAGAGAGAACCCCTTTGAACTGTTGGTCCCATCCTATCTATTCTTCATCATCACCCAGTTACAGCAAACCCATAAAACACAAACAGATCCAGAAGGAAATACTGCATCTTCTAGATCTGGGAGTGATAGAATGCCTGCCTCAGAAGAAAGGTTCTACTACATTATCTTCATTATGCAAAAATGAGGGTGGGAATGCTTCACCAAGTGGATGAAGACACCCAAGTTTCAGCTATAGACCTCGCTTTCTGCAGTGGCTTCCCTATCCTGGTCGCCTTGACTTCAGAAGATCTAGTGGATTCTTATCTTACCATATTACAACAGATTTCAGAGGTTAGCATATGGCAAGAGATATCAATATCTAACGCTCACATTTGGCCTGTCCTTGGCCTCTGGGATTTTACAAAGATGGTGGGAATGATAAGAAACAGACTCTGGATGATATCCTCAACACAGCTCCATCTCAGCAATGCATAAGGCTGCATCTCTGATGCTGAATTTCCTTCCAACATATGACTCCATCATCAATACCAAGAAAAGTTGCTTGGTTTCACCCAGTAATTGGTTTTCTTGCTTCGGAGACACAGGAGGCCTAACGTAGCATAACATCTCCAACTGCTAGAACTCCTGGTGTTGTGCATAGGGATTGCTCCATGGGCCCAATGACACATTTCCACTCTTACTACTGAAGGGATACCACCATCACCCACAACACATCTGGCACTACAAATGGAAAGAAGGAAGTGGGCAGAAACAATTCCTCTTTCCCCTCAGAGAGATCCACATCAAAAGGCATGTCAATCAAAAGAGAGACTGAAAACTTCCAGATAGTGCAGGGCATTAGTTGTTGGACCTGTGCGTAGGGAGCCAATGTTCTCATTCAGATATTCAGACTTTAACCAACCTTTTTGTGAATCATACAAATAAAGAGGCAAAATATTTCACGTGGAAGACAGACTCCAGATCGATGAGGACTGATGCCTTATCACACCGTTTGTCTCAGGGCCTATTTTACACATTTCCACCCTTTCTACTACTGGGGAAGTTAGTCCCCAAAATAAAATGAGAACAGATAGTAGTAGTAGTAGTAACTCTTCTGCCTAAAGAGACCTTGCTTCTTAGATCTGATAGAATGGACACTAGATCCCCCCACTCCAGCATCATACAGACATGAAACAATTTTAGCTGACAGTGTATGAGGAAAGAGGAACATACTAGGTCTCACTCTGTCCTTCACAGTCAGTAAAAAGCTGCTTAGCCTAGGAAAGTATTGATATTAAAAATATACTCCTGAATCTGGTGCAGATTCAACTGGTGCCAAAACCACAATATATATCCTAGAAATCCAGGAATTCCATCCATTCTGAACTTTCCCTAACAAGGAATTTCAGATTGCCCAGCTGGGATCTACTATTGGGATGCTGTTTGCAAGATCCTTGGGCTGACAATCCACAGGCAGCCAGATTCTTTCAAGCAGTCCAATTAGCCAAACTGGCAGTTTGGCTATTCTACCCTAAATTAGATCTTCTGCTAGTTCTGAAGTTCCTAATAAGCCATCCCTTCAAGCATCTGACTTCTATGTCAGCCTTTTATTTATCTAAATTGGGTCTTAACTGTCATGCGAGTGTCTGAGCTGGCAGCCTTACGAATGTTCCATGAGGAAAAGGTAGGGCTCAGGAGACCAGAATCCTTTCTTCCTAAGGTAAAGTCCTCCTTCCATAATTCTCAAGAGGTGGCACTGCTTTGCTCTGTCCAAAATCCAAGGGAAAAAAAGCATGGCTCACTTTAGAAGTCAGAAGAGCATTCAAAACCTTTCCCAAGTACATCCGTTCCCTATTGGTGTTTTTCCAGCAGACAGGCCAGGGACTCAGAGCTTCCATGTCCTGGGTTAGGTGTTCAGAGTGTATTATGAAAGCAGTCTGCAAATCCATGCCACCTGGAAGTCTAGGTGGGGTAAGAACTATGCTTGCCAATGGATTTCCCCAAACTGGGATTTAGGCAAGATGTCTGAACCCCCTGGGTAAGCTTACAGAGCTGTCCACGATGCAAGCATAATTTTGAGGGGCCCCAGTACAAGCTTGTAACACTGCCCCCTGATAATGGGGATTGCAGCCTGGGCTGCCTTTCTGAGCCCCAGTAAAACGTACCCTTTCCCGCTGCCATGTGGGGGCCCTGTAGCTCTCACTCATTACAGGGTGGCCACCGCAGCTTCCCTCCAAAAAGTAGGAGGGCAACACACCAGTATGATGAATATACGTAACCCAACAACCACACCCTGTCTGGAGAGGGGAATAGCCTAAGCCAGCTCAGCCACCTTCACCCCCTGCTGCAACCAATGGGCCTGCCTCAGTGTGCTGCCTACTCCCCGGAGCGCACTCTCCTGCAGGACATGCCGCCCCCCACCCTACCTTCCCCTATTACAAGCCCGCCCCCTCCCAGAAAGGACTCTCCCTCCCTTTTCCTGTCCCTGCTGCGCGCGCGGAGAGGGGGCGCTCTAGACCCTACACTCACTCGCTCTCTCAGTGGCTGGCCGCTCTCTACGCTACTGACACGTTCCTTCCGGGGGGTCGGGGAGGAGGAGGCAATGGGATTCAAGGCGCATGCGCCAGACCGGCTCTGGGTCCTCATCCCAAAGGCACCAGACCTCCGGCTCGCCCCCGAGCGGCGATTCTTTCTGCTGACTGGGAGAGGCGCGCGCGCCGGGCTGTAGCCGGCATGTGGCGCGTGGGGCAGGTGCCGCGCGCTGCGGGGCGGCGGTGGCTGCAGAAGCCCCTTTGGGAGCCGATCGCCTGCTGGGGGTCACGCGCCGCCGGCTCCTCCCTGGCCGGCGCTGAGCCGGGTGGCTGGTACGCGGCGCTGGCCGAGTCGGCCCCCGTGCACTGGGCGGAGAGCGGGCTGGTGGCGCTGCAGGCGGGCACCGGCCTGCCCTGGTGGCTCAATATCATGTGCGCCGGCGTTGTCCTGCGCACCGGCCTCACCCTGCCGCTGGCCGTGCACCAGGCCCACATCCTGGCCAAGGTGGGTCTGAGCCCTGTGGGGACGCCCCGGCCCCATCGTCCTTGGGGCGCCCTGTCACTTACCTGCCACGCTGTGGTGGTGTAGTTACTGGGAGTGTTCCAGTGGGGTAGCCATGTTAGTCTGTGTATGAGAAATCAGTGAGCATCCTGTGGTGCCTGAAAGACATAACCGCTTTCCAAGGGCTGCAGCCCCACAGAGCGCTGGTTGCTTTTGTTTGGAGCATGTAACAAAAGTGCTGTAACACTTTAATTTAACCCCTGCAGAATCAAACTGACAGCCTAGCCCAGAGATCTCAAACTCAAATCACCACAAGGGCCACTTGAGGTCTAGGATATTGGCCCGAGGGACTCATTACTGAAACCATTACATTTACATTATAAATTATAATTTTTTTAAATTCCTGGTGTAGTTGTGGGCTGCAGCAGTGCGGGCTGTGTGTTTGAGACCCCTGGCCTAGATGCTCTTAACACACGTTAAGCTCTTGGTGGCTGTATCTACATTCATTTTAACAAAATATTTCCCGCAGTATGATTACAAGCTCAGCTGCATTGGTGGTTACCCTGTTGTAGACAAGACTTCAGCAGCTGGTTTGATTTGCTGAAATAGTCTGATCTGAACCTGTCACTCACACTTCACTGGATTTATTTTTCCATCCCAGGCTGTTAAGTTTTCCATTTTCATAGGATTTCACCCATGAAAGCTCATGCGATAGATTGTTAGTCTTTAAAAGTGCAGCAGAATTCTTTTGTTTTGCTGAACCAGACTGAGACGGCCACCTCTCTGGAACTTCTAAATACTAGATATTCTGCTTCATGTATTGTTCTACACATGATACAGTCTAACTCTAACCCATTTTAGTCTACAGTGTTTATTTTGTATACCTAATGCGTTATAGCATGAAATACTTTGTAAAACTAGAATGTAAAATTATAAAAGGGTTAAACCATGTACTCCACATGATTATTACTCCATGAAGAATTGCAATTTTCTCATTGTATAAAAATTAAAACCTAGTTAAGTATCTCCGCTATGGAATATGTTTGGTAAGCCACTGGGTTGATGTGAATCATTTACACCACTGCTTCAGTGCTACTGATGATCCTTGGAGGCCAGCAGACCAACCAAGTACTGACTTGTCAAGATTTTTCATAGATGGTGAAACCTAAAAGTATCTCAGCAAAAATGTTACAGTTGAAGCCTTTTGAATCACAAGATGATATATGTGTTGGTACTTTTATTGCACTAAAAGAAGCAGACAGTGTATCAGTTGTAGTGTTTACTGTCAAATGCTTCACTGCTGGAGAATTGCAAAATCCGTTGCAACCCTAGAAATACTACAGCCATTTTTCATTTGAGTAAAGAGGCTGTATTTAATCAACTTTGCTTTATATTTTGTGTTCCATCTACAAGATGATACTTTCCCCTCCTTTTATAAAGTATTTCAGGATAAAAAAAACTCTGTGTAAATGCCAAGTATTTTATTAGTTTCAGTTTATTATGAGGCAGTTGCTTTGAATTAGTATTAGTATTAGAAAGCAAAAAGTACTGCCAGAAAGAGCTAAAAGATTACATACAATAGTGGTTCAGCTAATGTGGAATTGAAATAAATAAGTGTAATCACTGAAATAGAATGCAATAACATTTTCTGTAGCTGTTGCTTGTGGTGCAAAATTAACTGACCCAGCCTAGCACAGTCCTTTGTGATACATTGATTGCTAATTATGTTTTTATTCCCTTAAAATAGGGATGCGCAAACTTTTTGGCCTGAGGGCCACACCTGAAATCAAAATGGTACGGTGGACCTATAGAGGGGTGGAGCTGTGCAGATGGAGTGGGTGCTGTGCGACACTCTTGGGGTCAGGAGCAATTCCATCCAGAGTGTCACTGGATTCACATAGTGGGAGGAAGATGGGGGACTTGAAAGGGAGTGCAGCCATAGTGCTATGGCCAGGCCAAGGTGGAAGGCCTGATGAAAGGCTCAAATAGGCTGTGGTTTGCCTATCCCTGCCCTAGACTGACTTGACAGTGTGTATCAATAGTACATCATTTGTGGCAGTAACTCTTCTTATTTAGTTGGGAATTTACATTTTCAAAGACCTGGTAAGGATGGAGCATTACTAAAATTCAGCAATTGCTGTGCTTTTCTGATGAGAAAATCCAAAGTAGTAAAAGCAGAAGTGTGAGAGGAAATCTAGTCCAGGAAATCTTTTTCCTGTTTGCTTTTTGTTCCTGGTAGACAAGAAGTGAGGCTTCAGAAAATGGATAGAAGATTTTAGTTTTAATTTCACCTTACAGAATCAGTTCAGGAATACCTCCTTTTCCTTGTTTTTTGGACAATTAAAATAACTTTGAACTGGCAGTATGAGTTACTTGGACTACCTGTGGACCAGTTATAATGCAGGTATGGTAGAGACCATTTTATACTACAGATTCAGGGGAAGTAATCCTTTAGTGTGTGGTTTAATAAAAACGATGTTGTGTAGTAAGCCATATAGTCTCTTTATTTTGACTTTGCAGGCTAGTTGTTACATGGTTCTCAGTAACAAAATGAGTATGTTATGTTTTGGCAATCCTACTTTTTAAAAAGCTATTGAGTAGTTGAGATTAATCAGATAAATTGCAATATAGTCCTTTTATCCTATAAAGTTCTCTGTATCATTTGAATGTTTTTCCCTTTTCACAATCAGGAGCATATAGAAAACAAATATATTAATTTCATGTTTAGTCACAAATATTACAAATTCTCTTACAAGATTAAATTATGAAGTAGAATAGGTATTTTTGCAAAAATGTAATACTCCATTTTTAATGCTCTATATTGAGCCCAATCCTGATCCTGTTGAATTAAATGAGACATTTGCTAATTGATTTCAATGACTGCAGATTCATACGCTCTAAAGGTGTTCAAAATATGGAAGTGAGAGGGGTGGTTTCCACCACTTGTTTTGGTAAAGTGGTTGGTACAGTCCCTTATATATACCTAAAAACCTGTAATTAGTTATAATAAAAAACATAAGTACAAATGTTGGTTGCATCTCACCTGGTAAATTTCTGTTTCATTTGTTGTTTTTGTCAGAATTACTTACGCACTCTCACTCAAGTTCCTCAAGAGCCCAGCGTATTTACAGCAACAGGCATGCAAAGCTGCATGTGTTTCGCTTTATGATACAAGAAGATATGAGAAAGAGAGACTGGTTGCAGATGGAACTATTTTATTTCGCATGTATAATCATTTCTTCCTTTTCTTTAGCTAGTTGGAAAATTTGCAGCCTGAAATAAAAAACTTAGCTAAGCGTCTTCGCTATGAAGTTTCAGTTCATGAGAAGCGACTGGGTTGGTCTGAAAAAGTTGCTGGGTAAGGTGACAGTTATGCAGTACCTTACAAATTAACTTACGCTGAAAATAAGAAGCATTTACAATATATAAAGATGGCAATAAATATATAGAAAGGTTCTATGAATATGACAAATAATGGATTCAAACTTTTTTATAAAACTTTTCTCTGTTAAGTACATTAATATGCTCTTTTGAAGCGCTGAATCTATGATGGACTAAAACTAATAAGGCCAAGTCCTGTTTCCTCTGAAGACTGTGGAAGTTTAGTTATTGATTTCAATGAGAGCAAGATTTGACTGTAGGTATGGTTTCTAAATCTTTGTTAGGAGAGGCTGGCAAGATCTAGCTGCATCCACTTTAGTGCATCCAAGGATTCTCTTTTACGAGAAGAATCATCAGCTGACTTGGTATGGCAGCTCCATCCCCTTTGCAGTGTCAGAATATTGTAAATGGGACAGAGTGAAGTCTGAGGATCTGGCCTGTAGTCTATATACTGAGGTGCTTGTAATATTAGATCAGATAAATACAGCATCCAGAACAAGGTGTCAAACACAGTATTGCTAGGAAATGGTTGTAAAGAGGTTAACATTAGAAGCCTACAGAAAAGAAAAGGGTTTGAAGGGTGAGATTGGAGGTGATTGGCAGATAAGATATAAGAGGGCTGTCTCAGGCCATAAAGTCTGGTCTGACTTCATTCACCTGGTATTCCTGTGCAATATTTGAAATGAGCAAAGAGCAATATGCAACCTGTAGGTTATTATTTCAGAATCTGAAAAGTTATAAGGAATTTTGTTTTGTTTTCCAATCAGGTTCCATTTCAAGAAGAATCTAGGAAGAATTGTTTCAGAGTTATATGTTCGAGACAACTGCCATCCCGTCAAGGCTAGTCTGCTGATGTGGATACAGATTCCAGCATGGTTGTTTGTTTCCATAGCTTTGCGTAACTGCAGTGTAGGCACAGCAGACTCAGAAGGTGATCATTCCGAACAGGTGTACTGAAAATGCACAAATATTTTGATAAATACACATGTCCAATTATAATTTTTACGAGTGTAGTTTGGTTTTAAATTTAAGAAATTGAGATGTTGAGTTTGAGCCATAAAGTTGTTGAAAAAATAGTCTGAACATGGCTGTGATTAATATGAATAATATTGTATTTGTAAGATTTTCGATTAGGCATGTCAGAGATGCTATGTCATTGTTCTTTGTCATCCAGAAGCCTACCTCTGGCTTATTCTTTTTCCCACCCCAAGTTGTTCTGTTAGATCAAGAACTTAACTGCATCCATGGCCACAAAATAACCTCTCTATGCATTCAGATGGTTTATTTGCCAGTAGTGCCTGTAAAGAATTTCTCCACTAGTGCAGCACTGAGCTGAAAGAATAAGGTGGGTGATCAGTTAACAGCAGTGCTGGACTTTGAGCTAGCTAAAATAAAATATGTTCATCAAGGTGGTATTTTATCCGGTCTATTTATAGGTAGTTATGGTCTTTGAATGTCCTAATGTATATTTGATAGTGAGTGTGAGTAAGGCTTGAGTTTATGATGTTACCTGGCAGGGGAAGAAGCTTTCCTATGTGGG
>ML685884.1:4629404-4721350 GCA_007922175.1 Pelusios castaneus | reverse complement strand
GAGTTTATGATGTTACCTGGCAGGGGAAGAAGCTTTCCTATGTGGGATTTATTCATTTCATTATATCAATTCCTTGCTCTGGTTCTAAAGGAAAGAAAGACTATTAAAATTTTCAGTTTGTGTTTGCATACACAAAAAATGGATTGCCACAGAATAACAAAACCATTTACTTCGAAAGGCCAATTTAAAAGCAAAGTTGTACAGAATTTTGACTATGTAAATAATATACTAAATATATATATATATATGTATTTTAAACAGTCCTTTCACTTCAGGAACAGCTTTCAACAGGTGGAACCCTCTGGTTTACAAACCTTACTATACCAGATTCTACATGGATTTTGCCAGTCTCGCTTGGGCTCCTCAATTTGCTGATAGTGGAGGTATGTTGGTGGTGGATGTTGGACCATTGTAAAAGTTACAATCCTTTCTGTAAAGTTAGGACTGGTTCACAACTACATTATGAAGTAAGAAAATGCCCTGGCAATTTCTGATTATAAATTTAAATTCATTGTCTACCAGGGAAAAACTGTGTAACTGTTGCAGGGTTGAGGTTGTGTGGATCCTGCACATTGTAATTGCTGATACATTCTGATGTGTAAATTGCTGATACATTCTAATGTATCATTTCAGAAACTACCTTTATGTAGGCTATTCTCAGTAAATTTTACTCTTCACACTAGTGATACCTGTGAGAATACTTTAATTAGCCTACTGCATTTTATTAATAACGCAGCTTGAAAAAGTTAAGGTTTTGGAGTGTGAATAATACATTCCTGTGGGTTGTAGTGGATGGTGGCTTTCATTTCCATGATAGACTGATGTAGCTCCACTTTTAATGTATTATAAGCAATGACTGTGAGAATAGTAGATATGATTCTAAATTAGTTGAAAACTTGATAAGAGCAAACTATTTAACAAATAGTAATTGAGAAAAGGTGCCTTATTGTTAAGTTAAGAAAGCAAAAAAAGTAAGAGACTGGAACCTCTTATAGACAACATCAACATTAGAAGGGTACTATAGAGATTTGTTTTATCAGCCAATGCATCTCAGCACTTAATTATTTGAACCCATTTTCCAAATGAACAAGTATCATGCACTTTTTGTATTTATGTGGGTACCTTCTGATTCTGCTTTGATAAATGACTAAAAACCCTTATCTCTTAGGAAGGAAAGTTTACTTCCACTCCTGAGAAGTATCTTGTCCCATCTTTGAGAGCTCACATTGTACTGTAAAATTAAATGCAGCTATCACTTCAAACATAGAAAATAAAAAAACCTACTTTTTTTTGGACAGATAAGCCTTTTGTCTCTTTCACAAGCTCTTAAAGCTAATAAACATTGCATAGTACGTGTATTTGAGGAGACGCGTTAAAAATGTGTAAAATAACATGTTTTACTAATTCTGAACTCAAATTTTTTAATATATATGTTACATTATAAGCAGGTATATATCCTATGTGTACAACAGAATTTCACAGTGCACTAAACGCACAATCTGTGGTGTTCTCTATTTAGGCATTCTTGCTGCTCTTTATACATAAAATCAGGCCTCATTATGTAGTAATGTTGATATACTGACATTTTGAGAATAATACTGAGAATGTTTATGGTGATTAAGAATAAAATATGTAAAGGACTTTTTATTCCCCATGTTCTTGCTCTTTTGCAAATCTCTGCAGAAATATTTACTGTTGTCCACCATAGTCCTCCTCATGTCTGGATTTCATTCTTGTTCTGTTTTATTTTTTCCAAGTAATATGGATTAGGACAGTCTTGCAAAAGGAAAGGCAAGGTTTGCCTGTACACATTGTGCTTCCTTTCAGTTATTCATTAAGCAAGTTAGGGTTAATGGACCATCTCTTATCAGTAGCCATTTCTCAGAAGGCTGTACTTGAGGATCAGGTGTTTGTTGCCTTATTCAATGTGTAAAAGCTATTCTCCTGTGAAATAATGTTCTCTTCAAGTGTTTTAGATGGATAACTCTAAATATTGTAATAAAATTTGCCAACAAAGGATTGAGTATTGATTGTAGGGCACCAGAAAAATGAAAGGAAGGGATTTATGAATGTTTAATGTTCAGTTGATTCGAACATCCCAATAATTTAAAAGAATGTGAACAGAATATTTGGTTGGAACAAACCTGTTCTAACATTGACTGTGCATGCTTAACTCCTTTATAGTTTTTTTTTTAAAAAAGTCTCTGGTGTGTGTCAGGATGGTTTATTTTGTTTTGGGTTTATTTATTTTTTCTCTGTTTGGTTTGGTTTTTTGCCTGTTCAGATCTTTTCTCTGCAAAAACTTGAACTGTCCAGGTTCCAGAGGTATGCTACCAACTTAACTCGAGTGATATCAGTAGTGATGATTCTTATTGCTGCAACTGTACCATCAGTAAGTACAAAACATAATTGTGTGTGACTGTGCATTAATCTGTGCCTGTCTTGGCCAGACTTGGTTCATATTGCGCAAACTGCAGCCCAAGTGCATGATCTGTATTGTGAACTATTGTTTGTGTTATACTCTATACCAGGAATGGGCAAACTACAGCCTGCAAGCCATGTACAGCCCATCTGAGCCTTTTATCATGCCCTCCAGCTGGGTCTAGCCAGAGCACAGCAGTCACTCCTTGCTCTAGCCCCACGCTTCCCCCTACCCATCTCCCATTACATTGGCCCAGCAGCGCCCTGGCCAGAGTGCAACAGCTGCTTCCCTCGCAGCCCTCTCCCACCATATGGCCCACTTAGATGCAGATATGGCACTCAGGCCAAAAAGTTTGCCCACCCCTTTTATACCATTTTCATAGCAACAACTCCACTCAAAAGAGTAGTGTGTACAGGACTTGTAGTCTATAAGTGTCACCATTCAGTATTGTATATGGGAAAGGTGCTGTTTGTGCTTAATATACGTTAGAGGCAGCTCTCAGGCTCTTCCAAAAGTGTTACGTTAATTCTTACAAGTATTGAACGTTTCAGAATATGTATGACACAGTAACAAGTAAACTGCTACAAGAAGCTTACAGTTTATAAGACAGACACATATGAAGACAACACAGGCTGAGAGACCTGGGGAAGGAGTTGATTTCACATTCTAAACAAACAAAAAACGAGATGTGACTAGTGTTTGGGGGCCTCCTAGAACTAATGCTGGAACTGAGTGTTGTTCATTGTATAGGAGACTATAACATAAGAATGGCTGTATTGGGTCAGACCAATGATCCATCTAGCGCACTATCCTGTCTTCCGGCAGTAGCCAATGCCAGGTGCTTCAGAGAGAATGTATAGAACAGGTAATTATCAAGTGGTCCATCCTATCATCCATTCCCAGCCTCTGGCAAACAACAATCCCAGCCTTGATGGACCTATTCTCCAGGAACTTACCTACTTCTTTTTTAAATCCATTAAAGTTCTGGCAAGCGGTTCCCCAGGTTGACTCTGTGTAGTGTGAAGAAATACTTCCTTTTGTTTGTTTTAAACTGCTGCATACTAATTTTATTTGGTGACCCCTAGTTTTTTCTATGAGGAGTAAATAAAACTTCCTTTTTTATTTTCCTCCACACCAGTCATGATTTTATAGACCTCTATCATCTCCCCTCTTAGTCATCTCTTTTCCAAGCTGAAAAGTCCTAGTCTTATTAATCTCCCTTTATATGGAAGCTTTTTCATACCCCTAATAATTTTTGTTGCCCTTTTCTGTACCTTTTTCAATTCTAATATGTGGCAGCCAGATCTGCACACAGTATTCAGGATGTGGACATACCAAGATTTTTATAAAGAGGCAATATGATATTTTCTGCCTTCTTATCTATCCCTTTCTTAATGATTCCCAACATTTTGTTAGCTTTTTTGATTGCCAATGCCCATTCAGTAGATGCTTTCAGAGCACTAGCCACAATGATTTCAAGATCTTTCTTGATGTTAACAGCTAACTCAGACTCCATCATCTTATATTTACAGTTGGGATTATGTTTTCCAGTGTACATTACTTGGTATTTATCAATATTGAATTTCATCTGCCATTTTGTTGCACAGCCCCCCAGTTTTGTGAGATCCCTTTGCAGCATGCTTTGGACTTAACTATGTTGAGTAGTTTTAAATTATCTGCAGATTTTTCCACCTCACTGTTTATCCCTTTTCAAGATCATTTATAAATAAGTTGAACAGCTCTGGTCCTAGTACAGACCTTTGGGGGACAACACTATTTACCTCTTTCCATTCTGAGAACTTGTACTTTATTCCTATCCTTTGTTTCCTATCTTTTAACCAACTATTGATCCAGGAGAGGACCTTCCCTCTGATCCCATGACCACTTACTTTACTTAAGAACCTTTGGTGAGGGATCTAGTCAGAGGCTTTCTGAAAATCTAAATACATTATATCCACTGGATCACCCTTGTCCACATGTTGTTGACCCTCTCAGAGAATTCTAGTACATTGGTACAACTTGCTTCCCTTTACAGAAACCAAGTTGATTCTTCTCCAAAACATTGTATTCATCTATGTGTCTGATAATTCTGTTTTTTACTATAATTTCAACCAATTTGCCTTGTATTGAAGTTAGACTCTCAGGCCAGGATTGCCTCTGGAGATTTTTTTAAAAATTGGTGTCACATTAACTATCCTCCAGTCATCTGGTACAGAAGTTTATTTAAATGATAGATTACATATCACAGTTTAGTAGTTCTGCAATTTCACATTTGAGTCCCTTCAGACCTCTTGTGTGGATACCATCTGATCTTGGTGACTTATTACTATTTAATTTATCAGTTTGTTCCAAAACCACCTCTAATGACACCTTAGTCTGGAACAGCTCCTCAGATTTGTCACCTAAAAAGAATGGCTCAGATTTGGGCATCTCTCTCAGCCATGAAGATGGAAAGAATTCATGCAAAGAAGGGAGGACACAAAGTAGTTATTAAGACCGGCATCTCCATAGAAAAGCAGTCGATAGAGAAAATAAGAAACAAGATCAAGCTTTTAGTGGAATGGGTTTTTAAAAATTGGATTTGTTTTAATTATTTTGTAAAGAATGTATATTTTTCTAATTACAGTGTTATAATCCAACAGAGTCATACTGTTGACAGTGGATTGATTTAAATCTTACTATGCAAAATTTTAGTAAAATGAGATTTTTATGTGTTGTTGATACTAAGGTACATGTTCAATATCTATTTTATAAAAATTTAAAGTAGCTGCTTTCTGTTATTTTGGGCCAAATATTAAAAGGAGAGAGCCCACAAACTCGTTGCTACTAACATCACATTTTAAAAGTATCCAGTTTTGGTCTGTACTTGAGTTAACTTTGTGAATTGAAAGGCAAACGTTCATATATAACTAGAGACAGATGACACTGCATGCAAGGTTTATTTACTCTATGATATAAACAACCTACAATTTAAATCTGCAGAATTTTCCATGAGAGAATCTTGAGAGGTTTTAGAGAATGGAGTTTTACTTGGAGAACTGCATGTTTAATTGTGTGTTTGAAGTACACAGTTGCTTGGCTTATCAAGTCTATTTTGGTTATAAGAGGAAAAAAGTTGAAATTTGAAACATTGGGTCCTGAAATTTTGTCAGATTTTAACATAGATCACATTTTTATAGTGGAGTACAGAAACCCTGAAAAATAGTTTGTAATGGAAGCACTGGTTAACCTTCGCTGTTCATCTAGGGATGTATCTGTAGGAGAGTTGATTTTTCTTAATAAGAAATAACCAATGATTTTAGTTTGTGAAGAGCTACTGGTATTGCAGTGCTTTTATTCCCTTCTGGGTTGCTGAATGCTGTGTTTGTCTCCTTGCAGTCCATGGCTTTGTATTGGTTCTCCTCCAGCTTCATGGGACTCTCTCACAACCTGCTGCTGCGCTCTCCAGCCTTTCGTCGACTGTGCCGCATACCAAGGACCAAGTCTGACTCGGACACTCCTTATAGGGATATAGTCTCTGCCTTTTACATTAAGTACTTTTTAAAAAAGTGATTCACTTTGCACTGATGGAAGAACTACCTTATCCAATCAATTTGAGTAATTGAGAAGTGATGTATGGAAATGTACCTACTGAATGTAGGTGTCTCCTTGAAAAGTTAGAAAGTGAAAGGCTGCAGTTAAAATTGTATTTTTCCTAATAAAAGAGTGTTTCTCTCTGATACCAAGAAGTGCAATGGATAGCTTTACTAACGTCTTAGTACAGTGGAGGATTGCTGGGATTTTTTTAGTTTGTGTAGTGTTTCTATAAGTTGTGTGTCCCATTAATAGCAACTTGTTTTCTTTATTGGTAAGACAGGATAGAGATAAATGTTAAAATTGTAGCTAATGTAGTTCTGCTATTTACACTGATTTTAATCTTAAATACAGGTTAGAGAACAACAAAATGTAGCTGTTTTGAAGACTGGATGAGTCACTGCATTAGTAATGGTGTGCTAGGTCTCCTTTTTCAGACGGTAGCTCAGTTGCAGTAATTGACCACGTGTAGTCAGTCCACTGATCCATGGGGTAGCAAATTAATCTGAAACAAAGAAGAAATCTGTGGATTTACAGAGCATGAGTAAAGTTTCATTGCCATTACCAGAGGAATAGGATTTTGACATAGGATGTCAGGGTTCTGTTCTTAGCTGTCATGCTGACCATGTGTTTAAGTCACTTCACCTCGCCATATTTTACTTTCTCCACGTGTAAAATGGGAATAATGATACTTGCCCACCTGTGTATGAAACAACATACTATTCTGGCAGTAATCGTAGGCACAGGATTAATAGTAAAGTTTTCATTTTTGTATTAATTGTGTCACACAGTCCTGCAAGAGAAAAAAAAAGTCATTGTTTTTTATGTCACATACACACTGTGGAATGTTTGAGTTCAGTCTCCATAAAGAATGGAACTAATTACTAATAATAACTAATTACCCCAACATAAAATTGAAGTGAAATGATTATTTTAGTGGAATGCAAAGAAGTGTGGGTATGGGAAGCCAGTTCAAATAACTGATTACATACACAATATCAAATGTAGATGCTGGATCTACTCACTGCACACATTAAAAAAAAAATACATAGCTATACAGAAGAGAAGCCAGTCATTAGGAGTAGCAAGGGAAAGATAATCCAGTCTAATGCTTAATAACGATTGCTCTGTGGAGCAAGAAAATGTCCTTTTCCTGGTATCACATGGTTTGCAATCATTGAGGTTTAGGTAGTTATGTGATACTTCAGAGGAAGCTGGATAATAAGATATGATTTTATATATATATATAAAATAATGTTGTATTATACCAGATCAAGTGAGATCTAACTAGAAGAATCAGTGATTTGAGAGTATATGCCAAATGCTATGTTCCTAAATGAATCAAATGTGATTTGTAAATATTTTGTGACTTCAAAGACAGATCTATTACAAGGGTCCAATATCAATAGTAGCATACTGTCTGTGTATACAAGTTCATCATCTCCTTTCTGACACTTGTCTGCACTAATATCAGACACCTTTGTAGGTTCTTGTCTTGACTTGTTTTTAATCATAAGTCAACACGCAGTTGTACCTTTGCTCTGGTTAACCCTTGGCTATTAAACTTGCTTTCCATTGAAGTTTCACACCCCTCTTCCAATAATGAGATTTTTGTTCTTCTAACAAGAAGCATTTTAAAATAGCCACTTTTGTATTCCATACTTGTTACCTTTCCCTCCCAGTCCTTCTCACTGTTTGTATCGGACCTCCTTGTTTGCCCTAGTTTGAGTGGCTTTTTAGTGAGATCATGTTTAGCACCCAAAAGCAGAAACTAGAGGAGGGACTTGTTATATAAATATTTTTAAAATGACAAAAGGCTGGATTCAACTATTAAAATCAGTGGAATGACTCTCATTGAATTCAATGGTAATTGGTGTAGTCCAGTGATACTCAGACTTTAGTGGTTCAGGAGTCGAATTCTTGATCACCATTCCCCATAAGATTACAACAGTGTGACAGGACATTAGGTGGGGAAGGACTCTGAGTTAATACAGAGAATTCGTTCCCAGATATCTGCCCCATGGGTCTTGCTCACATGTTCATGGTATGGCTGATCACCATAGTTGGAGTCAGGAATGAATTATAATCGTTTTGCAAAATATGACAATTACACCAAACTAAGTGAATTTGCTAATGATTTATTGGAAGAGAAATGTGTTCAGTTTACATCTCTGGTAACTGAAGACCATCTGGTTTCTTGAACATCCCTTGTTGTCGCACATGCAGCAGCCAAACAGCGGCAACGTCTGTGGTCATGCACTAGCATCCTGGCTGCAGTTGTCAGTTCCCCAATCCCTAGGGGACGCCTTCCTCCTCAAACAGAATAATACCAATCCCATTACTGTCAAGAGTAGTACACAAAATTTGTCACAACAGAGCTTCTCTCATAGGCTATGTCTACACTTACAAAAGCTAGTTCGAATTAGTTAATTCGAACTAACTAATTCAAACTAATTTTAGTTAGTTCGAATTAACTTAATTTGAACTAGCATGACCCCACTAGAATGCTAGTTCGAATTAGCCATGTCCATGCAGGGCATTTGCTTAGTTTGAATTAGTCAGTTGCAGGAAGGTCAATCTGCCGATTAGTTCGAACTAAGCAGTTAGTTCGAACTAAGATGGCCACATTGACTTAGTTCGAACTAACGAGTCAAATTTATTAGTTCGAATTAAGGAAGCCCTTAATTTGAACTAATGAAAGCCTAGTGTGGACCAGGATTAAGTTAGTTCGAATTAAGCTTCCTTAATTTGAACTAACTTGCAAGTGTAGACATAGCCATACTGATTGCTGAGGCATGGTTCAATCAACTGTGGTACCCCTTCCTAATGAGAATGGTGATTCAAACTCTGCAACACCTATTTTAGCTAAGAGACCTTTTGTTTCAAGACAGGGACAGGACTCTATCCCAACCTGGACAAGCTTTATTTGATGGCTTAGTTTCTACTTGGCTCCATAAACAGGAATTGAACTGTTCAGACCAGTCAAATGTGTATCACTTAACAGCAAGAAACGATCTATGTGTAAAACTGACACTAAAAAATGGAAGAGGTTCTATACATGGTGCCAATAAAAGCACGTGAATGTATTTTCAGAACTTTCTGGACTACTTCTGAGGATTAAAAACCATGGGCCTTTCCATGAGTACCATTAGGGAACGTCTTGCAGCCATCAACCTATTTCACCAAAACAATTGAAGGGTTAGCTATTTACACATCCCACCACCGAACATTTCCTAACAGGACTGCAAAACATATATCCAGAAGTCCAACACCAACTTGAGATTTAAACCTGTGCTAAAGACTCTCACAGGTTCCCTGTTCGAACCTCTAGCTATATGTTCATTCCTTCACCTGTCAATGAAAGTAGCATTTTTAGTTGCAATCACCTCTGCTAGAATGGTAGATGAAATAGAAGCCCTCATGGCACATCCTGACACCATCTTCTTTAAGGACAAAATCACTCAACCTCACCCTACGTTTCTACCTAACGTAACATCAACCTTTCATATAAACCAAGTTACACACCTACCTATGTTCTATCCCAAACTGCATCAGAATCAACAAGAAACTAGCTGGCACACCCTAGATGTCAGAAGAGCACTGGTGTTATATCTAGACAGAACAAAACATCCTGCAAATCATTAGGGCTATTTATATCAACCATTGAATGATCCAAGGGATTCATAACGTCTGCCCAGAGATTCTCCAAATGGATCTCTAGCTGAATCCACCTTTGCTATGAACAAAATAAAATAAAACCACCTTTACTTATCAGAACCCACTCCACTAGACCTCTGTCATTTTCCTGGACAATGTACCTCTTAGACACATCTGGAGAGTGTGACATGGGCCTCCAAGAACACATTCATAAAACATGATGCAATTACACCTACTTCAGACACTGACACACTGTTATGCTCTGTGATGTTAACATCAATCACCTGAAAAACTGAAATCCCCCTGCCCAGGATAGGGCACTGCTGTATTGTCATCTAAAGTGGGCACCACCAGGGACAGCACTCGAAGAAAAGAAAGTTACTCATGAGGTTCTTTCTTATGTGTGTCCCTGTGTGTGCTCCACCCCCATTTACTCTGGAGTTTGTAGCTAGAATTCTATGGTAGAGACAGAACTGATGGGGCTGGGTTGTGTGCACAGTGGTTGGGGTTGCCAATGCCACCACAAGACACCTGCTGTGTAGGCATGGCCCGGACAGGCATTGCTGCATAAATCTCCATTCAACAGCAGCAAGGTCCTGTTTACTTCAATTTTTCAGAAAAACAACAGAGGCCGGTGGCACTTTTAAAGACTAACATATATTTATCACATGAGCTTTCGTGGGAGAAAATCCGAAAGCTCATGCAATAAATAAATCTGTTAGTCTTTAAAAGTGCCACTGGACTCTGTTGTTTTTCTACAACAGACTAACACGGCTACCCCTCTGGAATTCAATGTTTCAGTCACACTTACACGAAAGAATGTGAGACTTACCTAAGGGCAGGTTGAGACAGTGGCTCAGTCAGAGTCTGAACTCCCATTTGTTCTCTAGGGCACAACTTCTGCTTGCAGTTTATGGTTTATTCAGTGACACAGCTATAGAGACATAAGCTGTGATACTGAGTTATTTACTCAACCTAAAGATTTTAAATAGGCATAGTTATAAAAATTACATCAGCTCATATTTTCTGACCCATATTCTAAATGCTGAACTCACTTCTTATTTTATTTATTACTTCTTTCAGGCCAGTGTGCTTGATAGAGTACAGAACAAAAACCTGAAGACAGTCCTTACTCCTTTTAGATTAGTTAAAGATCCCAATTATAAAAACAAGCCCCTGCTTTTAGCTCTAAGCATTATGGGACTAGTCACACAGGTCAGTGTTTGCAGGATTGAGGACTAAGATTTGATCCATTTTTAAGTGTACTTTAAAATAATGACCCATTTAAAAATGTAGCTTGCTTAAGTCTTGTTGGATAGAAAAATGAGGCAGTGAAAGGAAATAAAATATTGCTCTTGGCATCATACAAAATACAAAAGAAGACATGATTTGTCCCAAGTTACTTACAGGGTTTATTCTTCCTCCCACTGAAGTCACTAGGGCTATGTCTACACTTGAAAAGTTAATTCAACTTGTTAACAAGTTGACTTAACTTTTCAAGTGCGGACATGGCAGAAGTGGTTCCCCCTGAGTAGGGAGGCGCAGGTCCCTTCCCCAGAAAGGCGCAGTCCCTCCAAGAAGGGAGCGGAAGCTTCCTTCTTGCCAGGACCCTCGCGGATCCTAGCGAGAAGGGAGCTGCGGCTTTTTCTCCCCAGGACCCCCATGGGTCCTGGCAAGAAAAGAGCCAGGCTCCTCCCTGCCTGGGACCCGCCGGTCCCAGCGAGAAGGGAGCTGTGGCTCCTTTCTTCCCAGGACCCCCCACAGGTCCCAGCAAGAAAGGAGCCAGGCTCCTCTCTGCCCAGGACCCGCACAGGTCCCAGCCAGAAGGGAGACACGGCTCCTTTCTTGCCAGGACCCACGGCTTCCCGGCAGAAGGGAGTCGCAGGTTGGAACCGGGGCTCTCTTCTTGCCGGGACTGCCACATGAGTCCTGGGGACAAGGGTGCACAGGCTCCTTTCTTGCCAGGAATCCCACTCCCTTCTTCCCAGACCCCTGTGGGTCCAGGCAAGAAAGAAGCCACCAGTGCTCCAGCCGACAGGGGTCCCCGGTGGTTCCCCTGTCAGCTGGAGCGCTGGGGCTGGCAATTGCCGGTGCTCCAGTTGACCGGCGATCCAGCTGACAGGGGACCCCCTGTCCAGGGAACACCACTCCCTTTTTGCCCGGACCCGCACGCAGGTCCCGGGGAGAAAGGAGCGATGGGTCTCAGGGAGAAAAAAGCTGCAGCTCCCTTCTTGCCGGGACCCACGGGTTCCGGGGAGCCCTAGGTCGACTTATAGAATAAATCGACCCAGGGCGGCCACACTGTCTTTAGGTTGACTTAACAAATCAATTTAATTGTTAAGTCAACCTAAAGACCTGTAGTTATTAAGTCAACTTAAGGAGCTGCTTAAGTTGACTTAAAGCCAGTTGTGGACGCGACTTTCTTTAAGTCGACTTAATGTGCAAGTGTAGACGTAACCTAGGAGATTTTCCATTAACTAGAGTTGGAGAAAGACCCTACTCCACCATAAGCAGGCAAACTCTCCTTTATGTGCGTATTGCTATTGATTTCATGGCACTTGGCCTAAGATGAGTGAGTTTTTAGGAAAGGGCCAGATAATGAGACTAGAGATTCAGTAATTAAGTGTGAATAAAACAAAGGTGGAAAATTCAAAACTGATAAAAGCCTTTCACACAGTGCCTGAGTAGACTGAACTCATTGCCACAGGATATCACAAGAATTTAGCATGATTGAAAGAGGGAATCTACATTTACATGGATAAAAATAGTTATAGTTTAAGTAGAGTGTATTTAAATCCCCATGCAGTAGGGCTTAACCTCCTCGGTTGGGAGACTCACCTTGGAGGCAGCCGTTTTTTGCACTTTCCTCTGAGGAACCTGGTTGTTGTAGAGAAATACCGGACTTAGATGGCCCTCAGGAATTAGCCAGCATGGAAAGGGAAGGAGGTGCATTATTTTCTTCTTTGAAAGCCTCTGTGGTTCAGTGATGTGAATACAGCTGTGAAAGTCAGGAAACCTGCATATATTCTTGAAAGTGACACAGTGCGGGACGTTGGCAAAGTTACTCAACTTCTTTTTACCTCAGTTACTCCATTAAGCAAATGAAAATAATGCTTTTCCAACTTGGCAAAAGGTTGAAGGTCATATATATGCAAAGTATTGTAGGGTACTTTGTCCTTGTTTCTTAGCTTCTGTTATAATGCAAAAAGGTTCACAGATGAAGCCTTATGCCCTGTTTTTCTTTGTGTTAGTTTCAGGGAAAATGGGAATTAGTTTAAGCATAAGAGAATGCTTAATATTAAATTCATTCTATCACATGCAAAGCAAGAGAAAAGTAAGCATGGTATACTGCCAGTAGGGGGCATCTATGACTTAAAAATATTTTTATAGCTTTACATCATTACAGGGTCAACAGTAATAATACCCATGCTGCTGACTGTATTATGGAAAGTCCGTGCTTCAAAACCTGAATTACTTTTTGAGGATACTACCACTACTTTTTATCTCTGTTTTCTCTCAAATGGTGGGTGCATTTGCTGTATTTGCACACAGTAACATTATTTTTCCTGTCCATTAGAAATAAGATCAGAAGATTTCCCTAATATTTGTATTTTTGCATGTTAAATTCAAATTAATATTCAACTAGGGGAAAAACTGTCCAGCAGGTCATGCATGGGGCACACATGCACCAGATTTGGAATAGCCATGAGCAACACAGCTCAAAGAACACCAGCTACAGGTAAGTTCCAAAGGGGTAGCCGTGTTAGTCTAGTGCAGAAGAACGGAGTCCTGTGGCACGTTTAAAGACTAACATATGTATTTATCGCATGAGCTTTCGTGGAAGAAAATCCCACTTCGTCAGACACTTTGAAGATGGGAAACTTACAGAATGGGAGGAAATTAAATGCAGGGGAGTGTATGACATAGGATCAGGTCAGGCTGTAACAGCAAATCAAAATAGATGTTGGGATTCAAACACTGGGGAACAGCACATAGAGGAAGGTGAGGTCAAATCACCTGTTGTAATGAGAAAAAAATCCATAGTCCCTGTTTAACCCCAAAGCAACGGAGTCGAATTTGCATATAAATTCGAGTTCTGCAGTTTCTCTTCGAAGCTGTGATTTGTTATTCATCAGTTTCAGCACAGCTATTAGCAAGTCATCAATGGAATGAGCAGAGAGACTGAAGTGGTTCCCCTATTGGTTTTTGAGTGTTGCAATTTCTGATGTCAGATTAGTGTACATTTATTCTTTGGCACAGAGACTGTCCTGTTTGCAGGGGCATTGCTGGATAGCAAAAAGATCCAGGGCTGTGGTCCCCAGCCCACCCCTGCCCCCAAACCCCCACTCCAGCCCTCCTAACTCCCCAGCTTCCCCCATCTTCACTCCACCCCCCCCCTTCAGCCCCCAAACCCCCTCCAAACCTCCCCAGGCCCCTCCATCCCTAGCCCCCACTCGTCCCCCAACCTCCTCCATCCCTCCCCAGCCCCCCACCTAGTCCCCCTCCAGCCATCTATAATCCCCTCCACCCCCCCCGGCCCCCACCAGTCTCCTTGTCCCCATGTCCCCTCCACCCCTCTCCAGACCTCTAACTCCATCCATCCCTCCCCAGCTCCCCACCCAGTCCCCCTCCAGCTGCCCATAGTCCTCTCCACTGCTACCCAGCCCCTACCCAGTCTCCTTCTCCTCATGCCCCCTCCACAGGCCTCTAACTCCATCCATCCCTCCCCAGCCCCCCACGAAGTCCCCACTCCTGCTGTGCATAGTCCCCTCCACCACTACCCAGCCCCCACCCACTCTCCTTGTCCCCTCCAGGCCTCTAACCCAGCCAGTCTCCTTGTCCCCTCCACCCTTCTCCAGGCCTCCCTCCAGCCCCTTCCCAGCCCCCTTACCTGGCCGGAGGCTTGGAGCTGCAGGGACGGCCGGCAGAGCCGCTTCTGGGCCAGGCCGCTCCCACCCTGAGCACACTCTGTCTGAGCATGCTCAGAGCGGGAGATTTGAATCTCCCCAGCCTGGTGGCAGCAGGAGTCTGCGGCTGCGCTGGGGCCCCTGGGTGGAACGCAGTGTTCCGCCTGGGTGCGCATGTGCCTGCTGGGGAAAATAGATTCGGGGCTCAGGATTTTCTACCCGGGGCTGGCGCCCTGCCAGCCCGACGACAACAATGCCTCTGCCTGTTTTTCAATGTACAAGGCAGAGGGGCATTTCCGGCACATGATGGCATAAATCACATTGGTGGACGAGCAGGTGAATGAGCCCTTGATGGAGTAGGTGCTTGATTTGGTCCTGCGATGGTGTCGTTTGGGTAGACATGAGGGCAAGGTTGGCAGCGTGGTCTGTTGCAGGGATATGTTCTTGCTTTAATGTTTCTGTTGTCTGATCTGTAGTTGCTGGTGAGTATCCATTTAAGGTTGGGGGGCTGTCTGTAGGCAAGGAGAGGTCTGTCTCCCAAGGCTTGAGAGAGTGAGGGATCGTCTTGTAGAATAGGCTGTAGATCTTTGATGATGTGATGAAGAGGTCTGGCTTGGGGGTTGTAGGTGATGACCAGTGGCCTTCTGTTGGTTTTTTTCTTGGGCTTCCTCTGTAGTAGTTGACTTCTGGGTATCTGTCTGGATCTGTCAATCTGTTTCTTCACTTCTGTGGGTGGGTACTGTAGTTTTAAGAATGCTTGATAGAGATCCTGAAGGTATCTGTCTCTGTCTGAAGGATCGGAGCAAATGCAGTTATATCTTAGGGCTTGACTGTAGACAATGGATCGTGTGGTGTGGATGAAATCTCAAGGGATGTAGGAACTATAGTGATCAGTAGGTTTTTGGTATAGGTACAGTGGGGCAAAGGCTGAGCCCCCTGGCACTTGGCAAGGGGTGCCCCCCCTGACACCGTGCACCCGTCCAAGGTCCCCTTAGCCCCTACAAGTCAACCTAGGCGTCCAGTGTGGACGCTCTAGGTCGACTTTGTAGGGTCCCCCCAAAGTCGACTTAAAATTTAAGTGTGGACATGCTAAGTCAACTTAACAAAGTCAACTTAAAGTCGACTTTGCTAAGTCAACTTAGCTAAACTCGACTTAAATTCACAAGTGTAGACATAGCTGTAGTGCCCATCACTAATTTGCAGTGTAGTGTCCAGAAAGTGGATCTCCTGTGTGGAATGTTCCAGGCTAGGTTTGATTGTGGAGTGGAAATTGTTGAAATCTCTATGGAAATCTTCCAGGGCATCCTTACCGTACCATGGGTCCAGATGATGAAGATGTCATCAATATAGCATAAGTAAAGTAGAGGTCCTATCTTTTCCTCTGTTCAGGAAACTCTAAATGAAACTCTCTTCATTCTCAACTTTATTCATCTTATTGGCTTGAATTATCACATGGAAAATGAGGTCATTAGCATCACATCCAAGTTGCAAACATCAGTATAACATAACACCACTTACAAGGCACAGGAGGGGAGAGGGGGCACTGGCCAGTGAATTTGAAATGTGTTGTGAATCCATCCAGACTTAGTGTCCCTCAGACTGTTTGTTTTTCATGGGGCTTTGAAGAACCTATATTCTTCAAAGCTGAGATACAGCACATTGCTAGGATGGATTTCTTGAAACTCAAAGGGCCTACTCAACAGTTGTCTGGCATTTCAACTATCAGAAAAATAGGCTACTTAGCACTCTAGTACACAAGAGGGCACTCATGCTATGGGCATGTGGCATAGATACGGGACTCATTTCCTATAATGTGAGTCAGGCAGACTTCAAAATCAAAAAGCCTTTTTTCCTTTTCTGTCTTTCATCTTGATGCTGTTTCAGAACTTAATCAGCCTGCTCCTTTGCAATGTAAACTGCTTTTCCACCTCATTGTTGTATCCTTTTGAAGTAACCCAGAGTTTAACGCTACTGATCTTTACAAGAATGGGAAAACTTACTAGCTGGTCTATCTCTCAGGAAATTGTCAGGAATCAGGACAATCCCCTTTACTGGGTACTTGTCATTCCAAAAGCTCACTGTGTTTGAAGCATCATGCCCAGCTGAGAGAAGAGTAACTTCTTCCTCTCGTCTTTTTTTTTTTTTAATTGAAGCTGTTGCACTCACTGTGTTTAAAAGATCTTGCTTAATTCTGATAAATAAAATATTTCAAGTTCCCTCAAAACTCAGCATAGCACAAAAAGCAGCAGCTGTCCACAGGAGCTGCATCTATTGTTTTATTTACAAAGGATCACAAAGTGGTATTTTCTAAAAGGAGACATGGGAGCAAACCAATGGTGTATTTGCATTACACACAAGGCATCTGAGGGAATGTCTATAGTCTTTTTCTGATTGAGGGTTGGCGGAGTAAATTTTGGGGACAGTTTATCATCATGTATTTCTAAAAAGAAACACAGCTGACACTGAGGCAAGCATTGCTTTTTTCTCTCTAGTTTTCAAACTAGGATGTTTCAATCCCAGATTTGAAATGCTGCAATGTGATCTTTACACGGATTTCTAGAGAGGCCAGAAGAGGCCACCAGATCATCTAATCTGATGGTCCGTATATCACAGACTACTACTACCACCCAGCACCTGCACACTAAATCCAACAACCAAAATTAAACCAAAGCATTGCTGCTGTGAAGACCCGTTCAACCGATCAGGAAGTCAATCCTGCAACACCACCCCAGCAACTGGGAAATGCTGGTTTGAAGGGAGGCCCCTCCCTTTGAACCAGCACAATGTGTGTGTGTAGGAAGTAGAGAAGCTGAATATCGGTATGCAAATTATTTTAGATAACTTGCACATCTAGGTTCAACTGCCACCAAAAAGGTCAGGCAGTGTAGACCTGCCCTTAAGCCCCTTTGAAAATCCTATCCTTGTTCTTTGCATTTAGCTCCAGTTCCCTGGGTCTGAAGAAGATACATATTGATTTTTATATATGTGCCATTCCAAAAGTATCTCAATATGTGTTAGGGTTAATAATATAACTAATGCAATTCTACAGTACAGCAATGGAAGTTTATAATATATTCATTTCTTTTAATGTAGCTTTCATTTTCTTTTTAATGCGTAATTTCAGTTTCAAAGTCAAGCATTCAAAAGTTGGAAAATGCTGCTAGGTTTACAGCTGTTCACCATAGTAAGATTGCAACCTTAATTCTGCCCCATTGTGTGTCTGTCCTGTGCACTGAATGAGGCAAAATGCTTCTGGGAAAAAATAGTATGGGATCATGTACTTAATGATTGTGTGTGCCAGCTAGATTGAAAAGTAATTTAGAATATTGATGGGTGCCCGACACATCCCAATGGGAAGAATAGTGGAAGACAAAGCTATACTTCAGTATCAGGTGACGGACACTTTGAGAGACAGCAGCCTATCAAACCCAAGAATTTGGGATTTGTTGTAATGACCGTGTTACATTCACTTGTGGATTCTTTTTAGCATTGATGAAGGGTGCTAGAGTAACAGCTCTGGAGGCTGAAGTGTTCTTAGTGTGGGCCAGACCAAGTACAAGCTTCTCCATATGGCTCTGCCCATGGGTGAGAACAGAGCTTAGTGTCCACACCCATTCAGTCCCCTGCCTTTCTGCTAAGACTGCCAGGAAGGATGGAAATTCTGACAATTGCATTCCTGGGGGGGAGGGGGGTGCATGTGGGCATATGTCCACTAGGAACTGGAAATCCTGACTTCTTTTGATGGGGAAATGTTCTAGAGAAAGACTGCTCTGAGTCTTACAGAGGGCTTAACTCCCAGTGAGAGCCGGGCACCTAACTCCCTTAGGCCCAACATAAAACTCACTACTATACTAGTGGACACGGAGCTGATGGGTGTTTTCCAGATTTTATAAGTGGGGGATATGGTTCTTCCTCTGTAATTGATATTTATTGGTATGGTTATCAAAAGAAAGCTGTGGTGAGGAGATGAGATGTTTTTTATTCTGAAAGTGGTAAATTAGGTAAGCTAAGGAAAATTATTTGTTGTTGAATATGCAGTGTTAGTGGCAGCCTATTGCTTTCCATTTAAAAGAGCCTTCTGAGCTAAAAAGAATGATCTGTCTTTCATGGAACTGCCTCTAGAGGATTCTCCACTTTTTTCCCTTCAGTTCACATTCCCCTCATGACTTCGCATCACAGTAGCCTTCATAAGGCTAAGGAAAGCTGGTCAGAACTTTCTTCAAATGCCAGTACCAATCAGCCTGGTTGGTGGGGCGGGGGGTGTCACTGTGAAAGCTACTCAGAGTCCTTGTACTCAACTTGGACTGAAAATGTGCCACTTGTAGAAAAAAGGCTTTTTCTAAGGGTAAAAGAGGCAGTGCCCCTGTCACTGGATGACTGTGAGTGGGACCCACGACACATGGAGTCTAGTCCTGGCTCTGCCTGTGGTGCGGCCATAGGGAAGTCACTTCACATCTTTGTCTCTGTTTTCCCCTCCCACCTTTTGTCAGTGTTGTCTACTTTCATTGTAAGCTTTTGGGAGAAGAGACATTCTCTTATTGTATCGAGTCTGTACAGTGCCTGCCACAGTGGGGTATTGATCTCGACTGGGGTCTGTAACACAAGTAATAATAAGTAGTGCTGGAAGAGCTGGGTGTAATGAGGAAACCTTATTTTGTGCTAGGTTCTCTAGAGAACCATTTGCTGAGTTCACCTATGGAAGGTTCTGTGAGGAGCTTTGACTTCACTTCATTTTACTCATCCACTACCTTAAATGGCCTTCTGGAGTTGAGAGCAGAGTGTTGCCCTGCGGTGGTGGAGTGTTTATGGTTACAATGATCTGAACATCTGTGGTTACGCATTAAAGACCTGTTAGTCATATTTTAAAATGTTTTTGAAAGGTTTTAATATGTGGTATAACATCATCATTAGTTTGTAATTTACTATTCTCAGGTTCATGTCCATTTGTTACATTAATCTTACTAGAGAAATGACTGGATCAAAACCGCAGACACATGTACACTCCCGACTTCAGAAAGTCTGGATTCAGATCCAAAGGAGGTAAACTATGTCCAGTCCTAGGGCAACTGCTATTTGTGATTTCTTGGTGACTTACTTTGTGATTTTAAAGGGGGTCTCTGAGAATGGAGCCCCTAAAGACCAGTGAGTGATGACCTGTCTTGCTTCCTACAGGTCTGATTTGTACCCCTTTATTTAGGGGAAGGGGTTGTGTCTTCTTTCTGAATAAGGGGCATGAATTGTGGTCAAGGGTGTGGCTGTATAAAGAGATGGCTGATTTACAGCCTATGCGGGTGAGATACACCTGCCTTTCTGAGTTAATGGCTTTTCATTTTCTGCATTTTTTTCTCCCTGAAGCTGGCCAGCCACCACCTCTCTCACTTTCTCTTGCCAGACAACTCTGTCAACTATAAACTTTCTTCCCCTCACAGACTGGAAGAAGGGGGTGGGTAAGGAAAGAGGTTGCTATATTTACCAATCCAAGTGTGGGGCTCAAGATATGGCTTGGAGCTTATATGGTCCACTAGTCTGGCAGGAAAGGATGTAACCAAAAACAATTGTTTTGTGGAAAATGTCAGGCAGAACAGCACCACTTCTAGTACCACAAGTTTTGTTAATGTCTGGAATTTTTGCTCTGACTGATGTGGGGTGGGGAGGAAAGCAGTGTGGCCTGTGAACCTGAACCAAGGTGCTTTGCATTTGTAGCAATGGTTGAAAACAACTGGTAGAGCCTATCTCTGTATCTTGTCTGGAAAGACGCTCTTTGGCTTATGTCCCCTCTGGCTAGTCTGAATCTGATTTAATAAACTGACATGGGAACTGGTTTGCACAGTATGGTTGGAGTTCCATTTCTATCTCATTCTCAAATAAGTCCTTAGCACCTCACAAGACGCCAATGTGATATCAAGCGTGGGGGATTTTGCAGGCAGTTATTCACTCATCTGGTATTCTGGAGTCTCCTGTAGCAGCGTACTGGTCATGCCACAAAGAGATGCTTTCTGGGAGCCTGAGAGAGTCTGACTTATCCTCCTTTCACCAACATGCCACATCAAATGGGGCCCAAAGAGGGAAGGGCAATTTCCATGATGGCGCTGAAGAGATGGGACTTTTAATACCTTGAGGGAAGGCTGAAGTTGAGTATTTATACCTGAGATTCTTAAGGCCAAAAGAGTGAGCATTGTTCCTTTCTCTCTTACACCCCTGTTCAAATTTAAATAGCCTCTTCCACCAAGGAATGTCAAACAAGCTTCACAGCACCCCTATGAAGTAAGGATGTAATATCCCATTTGACAGATTAAGGCCCCAGTTTTCCAAAGTTGTAATGTGTCTGAATGAGATACTATCCATTTTTACTGCATTATTTGTTTTACTAGTTGCCAGAAACCAGCCAGACCAGCAATCTCTCTATGTAGATACACCCTGGGTATTTGTGTATAGTTAGTTAACACAGATCTTCTGACCCTTATTTCCATGTTTTAAACACGCTATCATCCAGCAAACACTTTGTAGCTCAAGCGTGCCTGAACCTTTTGTTCCAGCGTGTGTATTCATAGCTCCATTATGAAATAGTTGTGAGGTGTAAGTACATCCTGGAAATTGCAAATGAAACACACCAAGCATGCTGCTATGCTTCAAGACTACTGTAACCCGTGCTGGCCACACCAGGAGCTCTTTAAATAAATTTAGGATTTACCCAGCCCTGGTATACAACTATGGCCTCTGTAAAGCCTGGCCTTTTGCTGAGCTTATGGCTGTAGCGCAGTGACATAGTGACAGGGAGGGCAGGAGGGGGAACCAAGCCCCCAGGCGCTAGGCTGCAGGAGAGCGCCGGGATGGGGGGGAGGGGCTGCAAGGCATGGAGGGAGCAAGGGCACCCAGAGGTGCATAAAGGTGGGCTTGGTCCCTGGGCGCTGGCGGGCGCCAGACACCTTTGCTATGCCACTGCTGTAGCAAATGCTGTATGTGTGCTTTGCAAGCCAAAATTCCTCCCCCAGTTTCTACCAGGATTTCTCCTCCCTTTGTACTGGGATTAATGCCTTTATTATCATTATGTAATGTGTTATTTTTAAAGTCTCCCTGATGATTTTCTTATGTTTGTATCGCTTCAAACCCAGATGGATTTAAAATGTCTGTATTCAAAGAAATTCTTCACAAAATCCCTCGGCACAGATGGTCAGTCTTGTTGCCAGGCAGAATCTTAAAACAATCAATTATGCTGTTAAAATGTGTGTTGGAGCTGGGTGTGAGGGGAGACAGTACTATTGTTCTAGCTTTGTAGTTAATCTGGAAAGTATTCCAGCTGGTACTGTTTGAAAAAGCAGCTTCCAAGAACAGCAGTTAGAAAAGGAGCCAGTGTGTTTGGTACATGCAGCGCTCACTGTGACACAACATGCTGCAGCTGAAAGAAGCTTTGGGGACTTCTCTAAAATGTCATGGAGCCAATGTCTGCCAAACTGTGCAGGTTTGATTTGATTTGATTCTTCCCTCTAGCCCCTCTCCAGTCTTACAGCTCACTGGGGCACCTGAAATGAAACGAGAAGATATGCCTATGTGCTGTCGGTCATTTAGTTACTCTTCCGCAGCTGTGAAACGTGGATGGTCCAGGAGGATACAACTAGGTGTTTAGGTACCACAGCACTGGTTGTAGTATAAAACCTGTATGGATTCAATAGACTTAGAAATAATGTAATGAAATTAAACATAAGAAATGTGTTATGGTAGTGCTATATAAAAAACTTTGAGTATACATGTGTGTATGTACACAGCGGGTTAGTATAAAGAGTACCATCTGCTGGCATGTATCATAAGCAGCATTGCTTGTTAGTTCGAAAGTTCAGTAAAGTTGCTATTGTGTGCTGCAAATGGCTTTCTGAGTCCAGCTCTGCTTAAGGTGGTCAGGAAATATTTATAAGCAATAAGACCTGTTTCTCTGAGGAGGAATCTCCCAAAGAAAGAGAGAGAAATTTCTTGTAATAACTTAATTGTTTTTACAGTTGAGAAACACTTGCTATGCAGTTGATAATTCAAGTAAATTGAGCCTCTTTCCCAAAGAGTTTATAATCTAATATAGCCAAAACACAAGTGGGGGTGACAAACAATAGGAACCTAATAAAATCACACTTGAGGCAGGCAGATGGTCAATGAAGTATCTTTAAAAGGTACTGTATGTAACAAACCAAGCAGGAATGGATCCAATGACCTACTAGCTCCTTTTCATCCAGAACACACATGGGCCAACTCTCTCAGATGGGCAATGTGTGACTACTTTGGATTTCTAGGGGACTTGTACCACTGTGTAACTTAGGGCAGACTCTGTGGCTATGTCTACACTCATTAATTTAGGTCGACTTAGCCAAGTAGACTTAACAAAGTCGACTTTAAGTCGACTTTGTTAAGTCGACTTAGCATGCCTACACTTAAATTTTAATTCGACTTTGGGGGGACCCTACAAAGTCGAGCTACAGCATCCACACTGGACGCCTAGGTCGACTTCTAGGGGCTAGGTGGACCTGGGACTGGTCCATGGTGATGGGGGGGCACCCCTGGCCAAGTGCCAGGGGGCTCAGCCTTTGCCCCATTGTACTTGGGTACAATGGGACAAAGGGGGACAGGGACCGTGGCAGGGCATAGGGGCAGGGTGGGCATGCCAGGCTCTCCCTGTGCCAGACACCCTGGCAGGGAGGGCAGTGGGGAAGTCCTGGAGAGCCCTAAGTCGACTTAGAGTCAACTTAGGGCTACTCCAGGTCTACACTGGCTTAAGTCGACTTTCTAAAGTCAACTTAAGCCAAAAGTCTACTTAAAACTAGGTTTTATAAAGTCGACTTAACTTTCCCTTAAGTTGACTTAAGCAGCTGCTTAAGTCAGTCGACTTAAGGAAAGTGTAGTGTAGACACAGAGTAAATTAAGTCGACTTAAGCAAGCTTAAGTCGACTTAATGTACAAGTGTGGACGTACCCACTGTCCATGATTCTGTGACAGTGGGGTTCCCCAATATATACTTTACAGAATAACTCACTGTAGTTAACCAGGCTGGGACTGGGATACATTTTATATCATGGAGAAATTTCCATCTGTAACTAACCAGAGTTTCTAGTTTTATTCATTAAAAACAGCAAAATACTTTGTCTCATGGTTGGTCCCTTAATGAAGACTTGTCTGTGCCATGAGCCATCTATGGCTGGGATTGACTGTGTATCACTCACAGGACTGTATGCCCCTACTACACTAACCCCAGGAATGGAGGCAGCAAGGTTAGATGGTGATCATCAGCTGTTCTTTAGGGGAAAGAGAGGGTGGGTTTGCCAGCATTAAGGCCCTTATACTTGGCACCTATGGAAAATCCAAGTAAGCAGAAAGTATGACTTAAACTAGCATGGAAGAAAACTAAGATTCAGGCATTCAGTTTTGAATATATATCTTCCCCAAAAAGATTCAAATTAAAACTGATGCCTTTCAACTCAGCCAATTGTTTTACATATTTGACCTACCCAGATGAAAATCATACTGAGCATAATCACAGATTTATGTAAAACCGGGAACATACGTTCATTAGAAAGGGAGAGTCAGAGGACTACCCTGTAAAAATGCAATGTGGTCTCATCTCAATCAGCTAATAATCTATTTAAACAGGACCTGCTGCAATCAGATAAAATTATCTTCTGTATGAGTCATTTGACATAGACTGAGGGGAAAAGAGGAAAAACTCGAACTTTACTTAGGGCTTCAAATATCTATTTGACATTTTAAATATCTCTTATCCATAGATGGTTCTGATATTTGTATCCAAGGTAAAGGAAAATATCTTATTTCAGGTGAAAACCAACTTTCTGGAAATGCATTTAATGTTGATTTGGGGTACTGGATATAGCACAGTGTCACAGGCTATTCATGCCAAATATGGGACAGTTCAGTTCATGGATGGGAGACCTCCATGGAAAACCCAGTGCTGCAGGAAGGTGTGTTTGAATCTCAATATATGATTAGTTCCTCTGACTCAGAAGTGAGTCAATGTCTCAATACACAGCTCAGGGCCCAGCACTATCTTGAGTGAGTTGTAAAATAAAGGACTTGATCTTTCATGGCCATTAAAAGTTCTATGATACTTTTAACAAGAGGAGAGATGATTAACTCTGGTGATCTGGCCCTTCTAACTGGTGGCATTACTTTTTGCCTTTGTAACAGTCCCCCTGAAGTTTCCATGGCATGCATTATTCCTAGGGTGGCAAATAATGCAAAACATAGAGACACTGCAAACCTAGTTGCATTTGCAGGCAAAGGGATCTTTAACAGAAGTGCATTTTCACTAAAATGTCCTTAGCTTTGTGTATAATTAAAAATTCACAGAAAATCTATGAATGATTCTGATTACATCGCTGCCTATAGGTCAGTTCCTGTAGTGTCTCCTAGAGAATCCTCTCTAGAACATAAGCTTATGCCCAAAGAAATTTGTTAGTCTAAAGGTGCCACAGGACTCTTGTTTTTTCTATGAAGTATGTTACATCGATAGTCACAGAGAACCAGTCGCTTTTGATAAAGATTCCAGTCATCATAACGCACCCTTTGCCTCTGGTCCCCTTCAACAGATTATTTAGCTCTTTGCTTCTTACCTACTGTTCTTTTCACTTCCTGACCTAAAAACAGGGAGGTAGACTTCCTGACTGAGCCAATTCCATAGTCATTGTACCAACAGCTAGCTTTTGTGTAAAACATATGGGTCTTCGTGTGTCACTTGACTGACTACATCCTTCTGAAAGACTCTGGTTGAAATGCTGGCCCTGTTGAAGCCAATGAGAGTTTTGCCATTGACTTCAGTGAGGTCAGGCTTTCACCCGCAGTCTCTTTCCCTTTTCCGCCGATGCAAGGATTGGAACTGGAAGTCAGTTGTAGTTCTTTTGGAGCTGCTCTACCAGGGTTTTAATAAAATAATATTGGATCAATCATTGATTTGTCAAATCTTCTATCCTGTTTCCAGCTGAGGTCAATAACTGAAAATGACAGGTAATGTATGAAGCTTTCTGCCAATTGTTTAGTCACAGACCCAAAGACTAAGGTCAGAAAGGACCATAATGATTATCTAATCTGGCCTCCTGCACATGTATATGGGTTGGGTAAGGTGTAGGTGAATTCTTACCTAAAGCATAAACTTTGATTGCCATCATCTTAGCTTGTATAGTTCTGCACAAATTAGGACATTCTTCAACCATTATTTTCTGATGACTAACATGATTCTTGTTCCAGTTATTTATCAGAGGTTTAGGTAGTGAGCCTGAAAGCTATGGACTTAATTTCATATTTAGTGTTTCATTGAAGTGCCCTGATTTCCAGAGGTGATGAACACTTACTACTTCCACTGATTATTTCATTGTGAACTGTAAGTGATTGGCACCTTTGAAAAGCACAAGAACATGGAAGAAGCCATGCTGGATAAGACCACTAGTTCATCTGCTCCAGTAGCCTGTATCTGATAGTACTTAGGAACCTAAATAAGCAGCTACTGGTCCTAAGCATGATTTTAGGTGCCTAACTTTAAGCATTCACCTCTGGAAAATTCTGGCCTATATGCTTTGTAGCAAGTGAAGCACATCACTGCAACCACTTAGGTAGGGGAGGGGAAATGCAAGAGTCACTTTCTCAGGTCTTGGAAAGAAATAACCTTGGTCTGATGCTTAAAATGTCAGTAAGCGTCTCATCTTACTTAATTTGTCTCTACAGATGATTGGATATCCCTCTGAGGAGGCTGTTTTCTGCAGGCATGGCCAACTGTAAGTGTTCGAGTTCCTGTGCTGACAGTCAGCATTTCCCATTCCCATTTCTCTTTCTTTCAACAGCCAGGATCTCACAAGCGCTGAGAGTGGCTGCACCTGTAAAAGTCTAGAAAGAAGGATGCTGGCACTCAACAGAGGTGAGAGCCTGTCCGGTGAAAGAAACAAAGACCTGGCTCCTGGGCTATTTAGGGAATTATCCTCTATCATGTTCAGCGGCCTGAATTTGCACCATTTGTATAGGAGCTGAGGTGCTTGGTAGCTGAGGCACTGAGATACAGTGCCCTGGGGCACAGGTGAGTAATTAAATGAACTTTATTTCCAGTTAGCCTAAAACATTTATCATCCTCTGCTAAGATGTGCGATGGTGGCTTTAAACAATAACAGTACACTCTGTGCCTTGCAGGATTTTGTCCTTAGAGGGCCATGATTAGGAAAATCAGTTTGACAGAATTATTCTTGTCCTTTTGTGAGCCAATCTACTTGCCAACTCTCATTTGTTGGGAGGAGTTGGAGCAGAGGGGTTCTGCATTCAGCTATTTAATATTTAAGGCAGAAAGATCCACAGCACCTTACAGCTCATGCTGAATTTCACTTATGTTTTTCTTGGTGACCTTATTGTTGTTGTTAAGAGTAGCTCTCCTGGATCATTTAATAGCCCTCTGTATTTTCTGAGGTTGTTCCATGGTTTTGTCATAGGCAGATGAAGAGGGAAACAAATGTCAATATGATAAAAGGGAGATCATTAAATGGACAGTTTGCTGCCCTAGTGGAAGAAGATGATTGCATATCAAGGGGGCAGATGATTAGTTTGGTCCAGGGAGGTGGGACAGAGACATAACAGATGGACTTTCATTCCAGAGTCTGATCTAAACTTGATCCTACCCAACAATTGGGGTAACATTTTGAAATGCAGTGGCACATTGATCACCTCCCTTTTTATTTCTGGATGGAAATAGCATGGGAGAGGCTTTTCTCATGCTGTTGTCACCTCCTGGCTCTACCTGGAAAATAAAGTAGCCACTTGTCTATTCTTGCACGACTTCCTCCTTTCTGTATTTTGAAGAAGCACTTTTGCACACTCTTGTTATACCTCTGCTCTGAGAAAAGGGAAGGCTAGGTTGCTGAATGTGGATAGTTGTGATACCATATTGCAATACCCACAGGGCTATTTACTTATGAGGGCCCAGGTAACCCTGACAAAGCTGGGAAGACTAATTCAAGAGGGAAAAAATAATTAAAAATGTCTGTGTATGTGTACCCAAAACATATTCTAACATAAGGGGGAGGGATTTGGCCAAAATCTTCAGAAGGGACCAATGATATTGGGTCCCTCTGTTTTTAGGATACCCAGCTTGAGATTCCATGAAGGAGCCCAATTTTTCAGAAAGAGCTATCCATGAGGTTGCTGAAAACTGGTTTGCTTTAAGGTGTGTCAAAGTAGGTATCCAAAACAATTCACTTTTGAAAAACTTGGCCATTCATACATGTAGGCAACTGCACCTACCTCTGGGTCTGCTCAGGGGTCTCTCCCCCTCTACATAATAAGAGTCTGAGGCATTACCCAGTGCAAACATCCATGCTGATTTTATTTACAACAGCATAAAGTATGCTACCCACTTCTAACCAGGCCCTGAGATGTCAGGTGCCTGCCTGTACAATACCAGGAGCCACACTGAGCTCCCAAGCTCCAATTTTCCTCTCTAGATTGCACCCTAACAGGCTCATTTATCCACGTCCAGCCAGGGGCACAGCTGTTCCCATTTGCCTCCTCAGGCTAGGGTCTAGCAGTCCCTAACCAGTGCTGTCAGCTGGGGCTCCCTTCACCTGCTTCCTATGGCCCTGCTAATGGCTGTTCTCCCTGTTCAGGCACTGTAGGGTGTGGAGGGGGGACTGAGCACAGGTGGCAGAAGTCCTGTCTCCCTTCATTCTGCCACAGTCTGGCTTTGCGAGTGAACAAGGAAGGCTGCTCTTCAGTAACAAGAGCTGCTGAATGGTCCTAGGCCCAGGTAACCTGTTTACAAGGCATACCCACCTATCCCTTCCTTGCTATTTGAAAAACAACACAACCCAACTAAAATGTTGGAGGGTATTAGATGTTTGAAGGAAGATCAGCATGGATGTAGGATTGGAGGGATGGATGCTGCAACCCTCACTCACACGAGGAGTCCAATTGCATTAAAACAGGGCAGCCACAGCTCATATGAAAAAAGGCACTGATTTATAGAACTGGGTCCAGTTTTGGTGGCTGGTCCAGTGACTTACTGCTGTTACAAATCAGGATTGTCTTTATTTGTTCTCTACATATAGCTTAGTTTATAGTTTATGCCAGCTGCGGTTCAATGGTTAGGAATAAAGTGGGGGAGGAGGAATATCCTTATCGGGAGAGATGGGTTTAAAACAAAAGTCTGATGAGAGAAACACTAAGAAAAAAGCTCATTGTGGAGCTAAGCAAGCAAAGAGTCCTGTGTAACTTATAAAGACTACCAAATTTATTAAAGCATAAGCTTTTGTGAATTACAACCCACTTCATCTAAGGATGCTTTATTTGTTTTGATGAAATAGACTATCACGGCTACCCTTCTTGAAATGGTGGAGCTGAGTAGTTTTAAGAGATGTGAATGGAAAGGCATTTAAATTTTTCTTTGGAAGTGAATATTGTTTTTATTAGTGATTTCTTTAGTTTTTTAGTGACTGATGGAAAATTAATTTGCACAATCTTTAATCTTTGGATTTTAAAAAAACTCTTAGGAATTGATTTAATCTTTGACAAATAGTGCAGGTGTAAATCTTCATTATTAAACAGCACATGCTGAAGATCTTGAATGAAACAAAACATTTTTGGTTGCCTTTGGGGCATTTTTTTATGATTATATAAGTGGAATACTTCCATATGTGAACATATGGAAAGCAAATATCTTGGCTTGTATTGGTAGACAACCAAAAAATATTGAAATTATTTATAAACAAAAACTAGCCTCCCATAACATAGGGTTATGGATGAACATTCTTGCTAATCTCCCTTCTTACTATTATTTTTATTTTATGAGGAAGTTGACTAAATAAACTGGCCCTCTTTATAAGAAATATCTCATTGCTAAAAATTCTAATTAGTGTTCATTCTTCTGGGGTTGGAGATAAGTGATCTTAAAATAAGCTATGGATCTTTGTTTCATTGTGGAAATCTTCCTTCAGATGCTCTCAGTAGACCTTTTGATTGTTCACATACCAGATGCATTTTGGGGTCAAATATGAACATCTATATCCTTAATGCACCCTATTCTGATTTTTCTTGTCTGAAATCTTTCTGGAATTAACGTCATGACAGGTATGAGAAATGCCGAGTTACACAGCTCTTCTACACACCTTTAATTCAAGTTCCAGATCTGAACGTTAGATGGTGGTTTCCTTCTGGAACAGAAATTGAATTTTAAGATGGCAAAACCTTTCTTTATAACTCCTGTGTTGGGCTAACTAATAAACCATACGAATATTCTGCTTTCACAAAAGCATATTTATAGTTTCCAAAGTGTCTGATGAAGTGGGATTTTTGCCCACAAAAGCTCATACGATAAATAAATGTTAGTCTTTAAAAGTGCCGCTAGAGTCCTTGTTTGTTTTGCTGGACTAGTCTAACACCCCTTTGAAACCCAACATGTAATTGTAACATTGTGTGTGTATTCAGTCTTCAGCTAAGTCAGGCTTAAAAGCAGATTTCTAAATAAATTCCATTATCTGTAATGGTAAAATAAATAAACAAAAAAATACAGATTTCATTTGGGGGGGGGGGGTTAGTGGGCTCTGTGTTTTGTTTTTTTAAACTCAGCTTCTGGATTATTGGTCATTCTTTCTGTTATTGTGGCAACATTTAGGTCACATTCAATCATAGACTTTAAGGGCAGAAGGGATCAGTACAATCATCTAGTCTGACCTCCTGCAAATGTGTTCAAATCTAAGCAAAAAAACCATTTTTTCTTGATTTTTTCTTTAAATTTATTGAAAAATGGATATTGCTGTTTTCTTATTTATTTCTTTTGTTTAACAAAATGTTGTCCCTAACCTATTGTACAGTATCCCTTTTTAATATTCAGAGTCCAGTTGTGCTCTAACTAACATCTCTCTTTGACTTCAATATGGCCTTTATTTTGATAGAGAAGTAAACCCAAAGAGTGGAAGGAATCTAAAACATCATGATGGCAGTCTCTTAAAGTGTTTATTAAGTACTTGATCCTATAAAATGTTGGAAAGGAGTGAAGCATTGTCAACAACCATTGCAATCCATAGGAGCTGTGGGAGCTCAGCACCCCAGCAAATCAGGCCATCAGCTTAATGCTGAGTGGCAATAATGTGGTGTTAGAGGACTTAGCCAATCAGTATGCAGCTAACTAGTTCGTTTGCTTGCAGTATTTCTGTTAGTTAAATATGTGAGGATGGGGTTCTTAGGCTTGAAATATGTCCTACAGTGAAATAAATTCTGTCCACCAGTTCAGGGAAGACAGAACAGCAGCAGGTACATGAGTCAGCATATCCAGCCAGTGGTGAGAGAGACAACACACAAATTTCAACCAACCCTGCAAGACTCTGAGGTTCATATGCTGGTTCACGTATGTTTTCCTTCCCACTCTTTTTGTCCTGTCTAATTATATTGTAAGCTCTTCCAGGAAGGACTGCCTTCTCACATGGGTTTTACCTTGAACAGCTAACAGGTTAAAGTTGCAACTGTCTTGTCTATGCTGGGATTTTAACATGGGTTAGGTAATGTATTTAAAATACACAAAAACCAACCAAAGTCCTTTGACACCTTAAAGACTAACAAATTTCTTTGAGCACAAGCTTTCATGGGCTGCAACCCACTTCATCAGATGTATCTGTTGTAGCCCATGAAAGCTTATGCCAGAAGAAATTTGTTAGTCTTTAAGGTGCCACAGGACTTTCGTTGTTTTTGCTATATACAGACTAACACGGCTACCCCTCTGGAACTTAAAATACACTTTTTTTTCTCCTTGGTGTAGACCCAGCCTTGCTATGTGTATGAACAGACCTAGCACAATGGCGTCCTGATCTCCATGGTTAGGTCCTAGAGGTCCCACAACAAATACTGCACTTGTTCAACAGTGATGATGATGATGATCAGCTGTCTTAAAAATAAGGATGTTTGTTTTGCCACCCTGTAACAGTCAGCAGGCCCTTTACGGCCTGCTGCTGGAGGCCTCACAATCCTATCACAATGCCCTCAGGAAAGGAGCAGTGAAGGTGGGTCCTCCAAGCCTGCCTGGGAGGTGCCACAGAAGCAGCCAATCAGAGCCCAGCAGGCTGATATAAAAGCAACTGTGGGAGGGGGTGCTTAGTAGGTCAATTCTAGTTGGGGGTGAGAAAAGGTGTGCTTTTCTGGCCACAGCAGCACAACTGGCTGCATTTGCTAAAGCTGGGTGACACAGGGCCTGAGAACTTTAACCCTAAGGTTAAGGGGTGAAGATGAAGAGGCCCAGAGAAGTAGCAGCAATTGATGGAGGTGAGCAGTAGGTGGCTGTGTGACCAGAGATCTTTGTCCCCCAAATATCTAAGGCTATGGGACGAATGTAAAAGGGAAATTGACAGAAAAACCTCCAAAGGGGTTTAAAATTCTGGCAGACAGCAGCAAAAGATGCTAGCCATTTACAAAGTAATGACAGTAATTAGGAACATTCTGTGTCATGCAAATAGGGTAGTTAGCAACAAAAGATAAATGTATACTTAGATCACTTCAACAAATGAAAAAATTGATCAGTGAGTGATTCCACTCTCTCCCACACTCTTTTAAGGAGTACCCTGCCCCCTCCCCCCCCCACACACACTTCCCTTAACACTATCTCCTATCAGAATTCCAACTTAATAAACATATTTCCCCACTCTGTTTCCCCCTTCCTGATGTTCCTAGTTGCCCCCCGCCTTCCCCTTCCTGATGCTCCTGGACATTCTGTCCTCCCTCCTCCCCTCCCTGACGTTCTATCACATTCTCATTCCTCCTCTCCCCCAACTCACATTTTCTGAGTTCTCCCTTATTCCCCCTCCCCGTGGCACATTTCTGCACATTTCCTGAGAGTATAAGAGGAGTAGCCAATTGCTGAGGAGATTGTAGGAGGTTGGAACCCAGGTTGGAGACTGAAAGCCTCAAATTAGAGTGGAGACCAGATTGAAGCTGAAGCTTGCTGAAGGAGACCAAGGCAGACCCCTTGGAGCATTGAAGCGGCGACAGCAGCGCCATAAAAGAAGACTTCACAGAAAAAGGATCAAACCCAGAGACACTGGTAAGGCATTGGTGTGCTAAGAGGTCTAAGCAAACTCTCTAACTCAGTCCTAGCAATATGCTTAGACTTTAAGGCCATCCTTTGCCTATGACAGATCAGAAAAAGGATCTATGAGACAAAGCAGAGGGATGATTTATAAGGTTTTGTTAGTAAAAGGAGCATTTTGAGGTCTGCCTGTCAATAAAGCTGAATGACTGTTGTTTGAATGAGAGGGGGCTCACCTCCACCCATTCCACAAATGACTGATCATCATTTGTTGAATGATATAGATTATTAAAGATTTTAAATAGTTTTTAAGGTATATAGGATAAGTTAATGATAAGTATTGATGTCTATGTAAAGTCTCAAATAGTGTATTACAGCGGAGCAGCAGTATTCTATCTAACTGTCATTTGGTTCTCCGCTTAATTGATTTATCTATGGTAAAAATATTCCCAATATTTGAATTTTATTGTATGAATGTGAAAACAAATAAATGTTAGACTTTGTTTTTGAAGAATTTTCTGCTCTATATCTGTTCTTGATTGATGGGCTGTAGTCGTATTTTCCAGGGTGTTTAACCATTAGGCAAGCAGACCACATTGATTTTACCTTAGAATAGTGATCTTGGTAAACTTAACACAAACCGCTTAAAATAGCCGGATAAACTGACTCTCTGTTATCTCTGGGATAACAGCTGCTGTGTGTAGGGTTTCTTGGTGGGAACCCAGAGGAATGGGTGGGCCTGGTTTCTCCCATAGGAAAAGTGGCCTGAGCCCAGAGAAGGAAACAAAGTTTGTTTAGAAGCCTGAATGAAGAGTTCAATTTAAAGGGCCCATAGCCAGAGCTTAAAACCCTGGTGAGGGCAGAGAGACCGTGTGTTGAACTCTTTGCTAAGAAAGGCTTCATTTTTTACTATGACTGGCCAGAGGGCGAATCTACTAAGGACCCGCCATGTAAGCTCAACACCCAATGAGGGGTGCAAAGACTGGAAAAGGAGTACAGTGCAGCTTGCAGTAGCAGCTGGTGTTCAAGAGGTGAGTGCCTCCTATTACACATTTGTGTGTGGGTACTTTTTTGTTGGTGTTTTGGCTTTTGCTTATCTTAACCATATTGATAAGAAAATAAAGGAGCGTGTGAGGCTACAGTTAAGAATTCCTACCTTCGAAGTCACAATGTGATATATTGCATGAGTAAAAGTGGCACATGTACCATGACACAGTAGTTGTGTCTGTATTGAGCATTTCCTTTTGGAATCTATTTGGAGTAACTGATGTGATTCTATGTGCCGTCATATTGCTCTTCAAAAATATGCTAATAAGTTCCAAGGGTCAACTGCATACTCCAGTTCCCATGAGCTAAGTGTAATTTTTCTATGTTGTTATTTTCTGATACAAGTCCTCTAATTGATGGTTTATGTTTGATTGTTTGAACTCTTCAGAAATTCAATAGCCTGTAATATTAGCATTTAACCCTCTGTTACTATTTAAACAACAGTATTGATCAGAGGTCACTGGATATTAATGGAAAAGAATCTACATGTCAGTGCCTTAGAACTGAGAGCAGTCATGTTGGCTTTAAAGACATTTCTGCCTCAGGTAGTGACAGAGAAGATGGATGAGATAATATTTTTTATTGGGCCAACATCTGTTGGTGAGAGACAGGCTTTTGAGCTTACGCAGCTCTTCAGCATTATTATTGAAACTAACAAGGTGGGGCTTATTCCCTGTGTTTGTGCACAGAGGCAAAGTGTCTTTTGGGTTGGAATATAGAACAAGATTTTCACACAATAGCAATTCATGATTTGGAGGAATCATACCATTGCTAATCATCTGAGCAGGTCAAGCACTTGGATTCAAAAGTTGTTTCTGCAAGATAAAGTAGCAATACCCATCTTCAGACTGTGGGGAATCCTTTAATAGATCTCTTCCCATACAACAGCAACGAGAACTGTCAAATTTTTCTTGAGAGCAGGGAAGGACAGGGACTGAATATCAAATATACTTCTAACAGAGTGGGCTCAAGAATGAATGTATATTCCCTCCCCCCACCCTACTTTTTTTCCTTTCATTTAAAGCGGTTTTTTTCCCTTTTTTTTTTTTTTTAAATAAAAAGACCAAACCAGGGTAATATTAATAGCACCAGCATGGGTCAGACAATAGTGAGACACAGACTTAATTCACCCGTCCAGAGAGTTAATCAAACTTCTACTATTAATACTGGACTTGTTGACACAGCAAGAGATGATCTGTCACCTTGATCTTCAGTCTCTCCATTTTAACAGCATGGGGATTAAGATTGTGGGTTTGCTAGAAAAGTCTTGCTCATTAGAGGAGCAAAATGTTCTGATGATAAATTCAAGGAAAGAGTCAATGCAGAAATGTTAGTCATAAATAGAAAAAGGTGTTTTTTTTTACTGTAGATTTTCAAGTATGATACAGATACACATTTATAAGGGAATCGCGCAAAATATTGTATGGTATAGATGAGTGACACTCCCACTCTGACTGCTGTGTGCCCTGACCATGAGCTAAGTGCCTGAAGACATGCATGGCTACTTGTTTAGAGTGCCTTGTCCATGCACTGAGGACCTAATGGCATGTGCACTTACTTGTTTACGACGAATGCTCATCTTGTGATCATTATGTAGTTATGTTGTAACAACCTAGGCTGTGTGTGTGTGTGTGTGTGTGTGTGTGTGTGTGTGTGTGTATCCCTCGTTACTCTGTAAGCCGCTGCCTCTTCCCTCCCACCCCCCACTCCACCCCTATTCAGCTAGCATAAATTCAGGGGAATGTCTAATGCATAATGGACTTCTCCAGTGGACCTTGGAAGCTGCAGCAGGTATCTCAGAAACAATGCCTGTCCACTGCTGTAGTGGGGTCCCCAGCTGCAGAAGGGATGTAAGTACTGCACCCCTATAATAAATCAACTTTTTTTCTATCTGTCAGTTGTGGTCACATAGTTACTGACTCAATCCAATCCGTACCAGGGCACATAGCGCCACATTTGGCATCATGAACAGGATTGAGACAGTGACCGGACCATGTGGGGTAGCAAACAGAGGGGGCTGGATGAGAATTGGATCCTAGGGTGGTCTCCCACCTCAGAATGGGCTCCGGTTGCAAGGTTGATGGCCGGGGTGGCTCCCTCAGTTAGTTGGGAACAGAGCTTGGGTGCTGGCTCTACACCCTCCTGCTTAATAAAATGTCTGGAGGAGTTAAAGGTGGGAGAGGGGCAGAACTGTGTGCTAAAGGAGCTGGGGTGGTTGCTCCTGACTGCAGTTAGGAATGTATGGGAGGATAAGGAGGCCCTCCAGTGTTCAGTGAAGGGTTTGGAGGATGAGCGGGGAGCGGTAAGGGAATGGAATCACCAATTACAAGAGGCACTGGAGGCAGCACAGGGAAGGGCCTAGCGATTGAAGGAGCAAGTCTCACAGGTTGCTGTCCGTTTGGCTACTGTAGCCCATGCTCGGAGGTGGCGCAGGAATAAACCCCTAGTGGCACCTGCTAAAGTGCAATCCCTTATGGCATGGGAATGGGTCCCTGAGACATGGAATGATGATATTTGAGAATCCTCCTTGGATGAGGAGTGGACCGAGGGAGATGAGGACCCAAACGAGGGTGCCATAAGTGCCCAGCCCCTAATAACAAACAAGACCAAAGCCCTCTGGGGCAGGCAAACTCCCAAGAAACTCACATTGTCCCTGACTATACACAGAATGGGTTCCAGGATATAGCTAAGCAGTATAAACAGCAGCCCTGGGAGAGCATGGGAGCTTGGTTAACATGTATATGGGATCAAGAGGGGAAGGAATGCAATGCTGGTAAGCGGAACCACCAAGTGACTCCAAGGAGAAAGAGGGACTTCCTACACAGGTATAGTCCTGGAACTAGGGAATAGATCCATGAGGGGCCAACTGGCATGCAGGATTTCCCCCTTGATCTTGTTACCCTGACCCAGGGATTCCAACATCACAAGGGTCCAGGAGGATGTTGGTATGTTGGTGAGGGTAAAGGATTAAACCTGTGAACTCTGTAACCAAATGCCTGAACACAGGGTGTGATATGGACATATACTTGTAAGCACCCATCTGTGATAACAATTTGGTACCAATGTTATAATGTATAGTAGTAAATCAGATACTTGTTTAATTTTTTTAGTTTAATGTGTGGTGTTTAAACTTTCTATAAATGTGTTAAGAATAGTGAATGGGAAAAATGAGGCAGGCAGCCTCATCGTTTTCATGGCATGATTTTGCATGTTACTTAGCTCGAAGTGTGTCTAGCACAGTGGTCTTCAACCTTTTTTGGATCAGCACCCAGTTTTTCAATATTTTCACATTTACAGTAAGTTTACCACCCACCTACATAAATTGTTACTTTTTATAAATTGCCATTGTCATTAAATTAATTTACATTGTCGTATTGTTAATCATTAATTATAATTTTCAATTTATTTAAATTTTAAACTCTGTTGTTTTAAATAGGATATCAAACAAATTTCATTCAAACAAAAGTTATTCATTATTCATACAAACGTTTTATAAATTACAACCAGATGAGCATGGCCATTATCTCCTTCCTTCATTTTTGTAGCGCCCACCAAAAATCACAAAATGCACACTAGTGGGCAGTATTGCCAGGTTGAAGACCACTGGTTTAACACAAAAGCTGAAAAGTTACAAGACAGAAGCTCTCATGGTGGTATCTGGAGCTGGGGTGCTTGCTTGGGGACCGCCCCATTGGTGCATAGTAAGTGCACCCACACAGCCTGGAACCAATCACATGCTGTAAGCTGGGAAGGACTGACTCAGGAGTAAGTAGTCACCTGACTAAGCAGGGAAAATGGGGGTTCAGAAGTAAAGATTGGGGGGGTCACAGCGTCACACCAAACCAGATTTGGTGAGCAGCCTGTCACAGTGGTGCAGCAAGGAACAGGGTAATGCACCTCTTGATGCTTTAATTGGTGATGTGAATTTTTAAAAAAGTTATATGTGCAGTAACTGTGAGCAGTCTAAAAGTGACCATGATTTACAGATTTCCATTTGTTTATTTCGGGTGAAGGAAATAAGCACAAAAAAACCTAAAAATAAATATTAATAAGACAGATTGCAGCAAAGAAAACTTCACCACCATTAAAAAGCCTTGTGCTAAGCCTGAGATTTCTGAAGAAGAAAAAGATTCCTCTCTCACAAATCTTGGGCAAGGCTAGCCTGTTCGTGTACAACAATGAGATATCAGTTGGAAAAACACTATGTAATACTAGTGGTAAATGGGCTGACAGCTAGGAGCATTCTGCTAAAAGCCCAAAAGTTGCATTGAAGGAGACCAACATGTCCCCTGGGGCGGGAGGGTGGAAGTTGACTTTTCCCCACTGCAGGAGACAGCACTTGCTCTGAAAAGCTGTGCCCCAGAGCAGAAAACAGAAATGGTAGCTAAGGAAAAATTTGTGGGGGTACAGGAGTGTTCCCCTGCCCCACTATTCACTTGGGAGAGGGTGCCCAACATTTTGCTGATGGGTTCTGCCATCTATAAAGGATATTAAATTGATATAATTGGGGCATGCACAGGGTAGTCAGTATAGCATAGTAAACTCCCGGACTATCCTCCCAATTTTTTGGCCTCACCCATTCTCCACAGTAACTTTTCCTTGTTGCTATTCATTGCACAAGTCCACCTAATTTAAGGGAGCAGTACAATCAAAAGGTCACGAATCTCAAACTGATTAAGGGAAATACTGTTTTGCACAACGCACAATTGGCTTGTGGAACTGACTGCAGCAAAATGCCATTGAACCAAAGAGATTGGTGCTATTAAGAAAAGCCATGGACACTTATTAATTTAAAAACATTCTTTCATAGTTGTATTAGAATGAGAAATAAGTGTATTGACCTTCATGGTTTACAACGAAAGCCAACCGCTACCTGCTTGGGTTTAGAAGGAAATTTCTTCAGTGGACAGACTACTGTCCATTTTGAAATTTCTTTGAGTTTTTGTGATGCATCTGTTACAGGCCACTGCTGCAGACAGGACAGTTGATTACAAAGACTACCATTTGAATGGTGCAGTATGGAAATTCCTTGGTTTTTCAAACTGACCTTAAACTGATGTTTTTGTATGTAGACATCCTTAGGATCAGAATTTGACCCTTTTGGGGTGTTCATAGAGGAAGTTAAAGTTGTATTCCAGGAAGAAGGCAATTATGATCCTGTGAAAGCAACATATTAATACGCAAATTCACGTTGTCCAAAACCAGTTTAATTTGCACCTGTCTCACAAGTGCTATGTGAAAATAGGTGTGATATTGGTGCCAGCGCAAAAGGGGTTATTGCCACTAGGATTCAGCTAACCTGTGAGATGGACTGGTGACAGTTGTAATGGGAGTTTATGAATGTCCAATGGATCCATGTATTATGACTCAACTGGCTTGTTGTTCAGGTATACATAACTGAATCTGAGAGCACTGTGTTCATTATGTTTCTCTCTTCTGTTCCTTAAATTTTTGTGTACCCATACAGTTCATCTCCAATAACATGCATCAATGAAAACAATGTTCCAGAATTGGCAGGTGTAAAACAAAATTAATATTGTGCATCCGGACTGTTATAAAGTAGCTGTGTCTGTACATATTTACATCCAAGTCAGTGTAATACTTTCCCCGCGTCCTCTGATTTACTTCCCTTGTAATAAGTTCCAATGGGGTAGCTATGTTAGTCTAGTTCAGCAAAACAAACAAGGAGTCCTGTGTCACTTTTAAAGACTAACAATTTTATTTATTGCCTGAGTTTTCATGGGAGAAAACTCCACTTTGTCAGATGCTTGAAAACATCCTCTTTTAGCATCTGACGAAGTGGGGTTTTCTCCCATGAAAACTCATGCGATAAATAAATTTGTTAGTCTTTAAAAGTGACACAGGACTCCTTGTTTGTTTCATTTGTAATAGATTCTCTTTTTCGCCCGCCCCCCCCCCCCCCAGTTTCTGGACTGCATTCTACATTTGTCTGTAGCTGCTGCTGCAGACACGATCAGCTGTCTCTACCTTTGTAATAGTTAAAAAAAAAAAAAAAAGCTGTCTTTTGCATTTGACCAACTGCTTTATGGATAATCTGCCTGGTTAGTGGGGTCCATAAGTGATAAGTGAGTGTCCAGTATTGGATAAACACAGTTTCCTTCGATGGAGCATCTGTCAATGAAATCAGCCCTCACCCCACCCCATTGTAGCTTGGGTGGTTGTATGTTTGCAAGGACAGCTGGTGTGGGAGGATAAGGTGCAGTTTACTCTTCATTGCTCTGAGGTAAATTTTAGATTCTCTTTCTCCTCTATAGTTTTTTTTACTACAAATGGGGGTCTGTGATGCTGCAGCTTAAATTGAGATCTTCATGAAGAGGAAGAAGTGTTATCTGCTCTTGGTAATGCCCAGCTTTGTATTAACAGCATTCTCTTGGCCACTTGCTGTTAGGCTCTGGTGCGTACAGCATACTCCATAAACCCTGACTCCAGCACTGAAAGACCATTTACTGTGTACCATGTGGTTTAATGGCACCGCTAGAAACAATCCACAAATGTTAGTTTGCCATTCCTAGCGTTGGTGATATCTCTTCAAGCTGGGAAGAGGAGAAAAATCCAATGCACTCGGCTAAAAGTTTTATTTGCTATGGGAATTTGCTTTGGCTAATGCAGTTTTTAAGACCTGTTGGTTCATTCAAAGGTCGAGGAACATTTATGTAAGAAGTCTTCAATAACATTCCTTTAACTTGGCAAGTTAAGAAAGCCCTTGAGCCAGTTTTTTTTTCCCCCTCTTTTGAATATTCAATTTTTGTGTGGATCCTTTTGACTTCCAAGCAAACAGTGAAACTGTTTTCAAAATATGAAGATAACATGTAAAGGTAAAGAAATGTGTATTATGTTTCCTTTGAGTTTCCACCAGCCTCGGTGGATTGACAGGAAACCCAGCACTCAGTTTTATCTTTTTGTTTAAAAGAGCTGTCTTAGCTTGTTCAGTCCCACTGATTAGCTTAATGATATTAACACATCCAAGCATGCTAGAAAGTGCATGAATGAAAGACCTATCAAGCTGCTCCCCTACACATAAGAGCCCCCTGTAATTTTCTTTATGATTCATTCACCTTATCCTGCTGACCTGAGCAAATGTTCAAAGCAGCCATCTCTCTTCAGTTCACAAAAAAACCCACATCTGAGTGAATTCTAGACTAATGATATCAAGTTCAGGAAACAGATGAGCTGGATTCTCTCACTTTTTTAATATTTAAAAATTGTTCTGACATTCAGCAAAGTAATTTGTTGGGTCATTTATCTGTGTTACCTTGTGTGACTTTAAGCAATAGGAAAAGCAGACACTCTCAACGAAATCCTATTGATGAGCCACTCCTTTAAATGTAAACTCTCTCCTCTCATTCCAGTGTGCAATTATTCCTACTACTCTCACTAACTTCACTTTGTTTTGTACTAAGTGGAGGGAGAAAACGGGGACAAGCATTCATATGGCTAAAAACCATGATGAACAACCAAATGTGTTATGGCTGAAAAACATAACAGATATCGCAGGGGTATGTGCAACATTGTGGATGACAAGGCCCTTACCTCAAAATATGCCATTTCTCTAAGGATGGAATCATATTGCTGTTTTTATTATCCCATTGTCTTAATAGTTCCTGGGGTATACTGATATTAACTCTGGTTTAGAAAAACAAGTGTTTCATTATGAAATGACATGCATGACATAACCTTGTTTGTTATAATATTGCAGTGCCAAACTCCCAGAAGTAGTAGCAATGAAAGTCTCTCTCTCCCACATTCTTTCTCTTGCTTGCTTTTCTGCCCCTCAGGTATATTCTGTTATCTGTAAATGTAATAGAAAAATCTGCCTGGTGAGTGAGAATTTCTATCGTGGTCCCCAGCACTAGAAAAATATCCATACAGGGACCTGCTTCAGGAAACTAGGGTCTTCTAGGATAGTGAGGTAGGAAAGCAGAAGAGGCTGGTTTTCTTTGACTTATGATGAATAAACCTGATTAGCACTATTAGAAGGAAAGAGCAAAGGGCAGAGTGTCAAATGCAATCCATTTGTTGGTGGATATTTAGGAGCTGAGGAGCCGATAAGATAGGTAGGACCCAAAACTGTAACTTCATTACCAAGGGTGCAGTATTGCACCCTCAGTCAGTCATGCAGGTATCTCCTCTCCTCGTCTGGATTTGTATCCCAGGAGTGAGGCTGAAAGACCTCCCTCCAGTATTGACGTGGTTAATGTCTTCTGGTGGGAGGAGTCACATTCACCCTGCCCCCTTCACAGGAAGTTCAGGGGCAGGGCCGGAAGTGTACAAGCAGGGCCCTGCCTCTCAATTGTGGCTGGCCCAAGGAAAGAAGCAAACGTCTCCCCCAAGCCTTCTGCTGAACCTGTGACTGGCCACCAATAGCAAAGGCACACCCCAGCTGCCAAAGAGTGAGGGGTCCAGGAAACAACCAGAGGAAGTGTCACCTGGCTACCTAACTGAAGAGCTGGTCCCAGCAGCACCAGAGCATCCCTCGCAGGGTGGTAGGGTAGGAAGCAGCGCAGGGAAACCAGACTTGGATCCAGTTGTGCTGGGGAGAAGTGAGAAAGCTAGTGGCATTGGGGCAGGTTTTTATAGTGGGGGTGCTCAAAGCCATTGAACAAAACTGTAAATCCTGTACATTATGGAAACCACTTTAACTCAGGAGGTGCTGTCTCACCCCCTGCTCTCCTAGGGTGTGTCTACACTTGAAAATTAAGTCGACTTAAGCTTGCTTAAGTCGACTAAATTTACCCCATGTCTACACTACAGTTTCCTTAAGTCAACTTAAGCAGCTCGTATAAAGTCGACTTTGAAGATTAAGTTGACTATTTAAGTCAACGTAAGCCAGTGTAGACGTGGGGAAGCCCTAAGTTGACTTTGTCGACTTAGGGCATGGGTCCCTTCTCACCAGGACCACTCAGGTCCTAGCAAGAAGGGACCATGGGGCTCACTTCCTTCTCCCCAGAACCTGCGCTTCAGCTGCTCAGCAGCTGGAGTGTGGACCCTGGGCAGAAAGAAGCCCCACGCTCCCTCCTAGCCGGGACCCTATGGTCCCGACCAGGAGGGAGAGCTGGAGACCCACGCTCCAGCTGCCGGCTGCTGAGCAGCTGGAGTGTGGGCTCAGACCCACGCTCCAGCTGCTCAGCAGAGGGCAGCTGAAGCGGGAATCCCGGCAAGAAGGGACCACGGGGCTCCTTTCTTGCTGGGACCTGAGTGGTCCCGGCGAGAAGGAAGCCCCACGGTCCCGGCGAGAAGGGAGCCCCGCGGTGCCTTCTTGCCGGATCCCCGCTCCAGCTGCTCAGCAGCTGGAGCATGGGTCTCCAGCTCTTCCTCCAGGCCCGGACCACTCAGGTCCCGGGGAATTTCTCCCTGGGACCCAAGTGGTCCAGGCTAGGAGGGTTCCCTTCTGCCCGGGACCTCAGAAGTCCCAAGCAGGAGGGAGCCGAGTGGTCCGGGGTTTGCTGCCCTGGGGAGATCCAGCCCCGTTCGGGGCTGGCCCTCCCTGGACCGAACAAGTCGACTTAGGAGTCCAGTGTGGGATTTCTAAGTCGACTTAATTAGGTCGACTTAAAGTCACCTTATTAAAGTCGACTTTTTTAAGTCGACCTTAATTCCCCAGTGTAGACATAGCCCTAGTTCCAGCACCCCATCCAGAGCAAGGGTTATGTCCCTGACCATCTTGTCTTATAGCCATTGATGGAGTTGACTTGTCTAATTCTTTGTGAACTCAGCTATAGTTTTGGCCTTCACAACATCCCCTGGAAATAAGTTCCACAGGTTAACTGTGGATTGCATGAAGTACTTCCTTTTTTGTTTCTTTTAAAGACTCGGTTATTTTTATTGGGTTATTCTGGTTCTTGCGTTTATGTGAAGGGGCAAATATACTTCCCTATTCAGTGATCGTTGTCTAATGATATCAGTGGATTCTCAGACCTATTCTTGAATCTAAAACTGAGAATGATAGGAGGACAAGGGAATCACATAAAGCCACAGCAGACTTGCTACAACAATCTCTCATAGTCTTTAGTGAGATCACCAGAGACGAGGTGGTTTTTTGCCCATTAATGTAATAATAGCTTCCTTAAAGGATGCTGCTACTTTGCCTCTATACCACCACCCCCCCACCACCCGAAAAAGGAGAGGATAGCGCAGTTTCTACCCATATAAGATTTTGCCACTCTAGAGTGGCATGGGTTTAATTCTCAGGTACTCCAGAACTTCTGTAAGTAAATCTAGTTAAACCTCAACCAAGGAAGATTTCCCAGCCCTACCATGGATCTGCTACCACAGATGCAGCCAAGTTGCCCTGTGCAAGCAATGTTAACCGTGATATATGTAGAAAACTCTGAGAAGTGTTCAACCTGGTTTTCAAGGGACGAAATCTTGGATTCACCAGTGCTATATCCTGCCTGCCTTCTACTTCCACCCCTCTAACCCCCAAACAGTTTTATTGATTAGAATATCAGGACAACTTGGAGGAAAAAGCTCTTTCCTCTACAATGGTAATAGCATGGGATTTCAAATTACTTTCTGCTGTCTTTGTTGAACTCAAAATACACTTTCCATCACCAATGCTTTAGCTCCCTTCTCATTTTATCTGTTGCTGGCTATCCACTGCTATGGTGACTTGAATGTGTGTGCATGGAGAAGGATATTTAGGAGCTCATTCATGGCTGAGGCTAGATGTTTATAAGAAGACAGAGTAGTTGGTAGAATTTGACCGCAAGAACTACACCAGTCTGTGCTAAATCTGACTATACAGTGCAATTCTAGACAAAGCTTCAGGGACAACATTGCATTGAAGGCATTTACATAAGCCCTCCTTACACCTTTTCTCCACAAAAGTGGTGTTTTCTGCCCTACTCATCATGGTTCATACTTAACTATTCACCTGCTTACCATTATTCTTTGAAGACTGATGGTTTATTGATAGACGTATTAGAGCAACTTGCTCCTTCTTTTTCTTATCCCCAATGAACTTGCAAGCATTTTGAAAGATATGAACCCTCATTCCTCTGAGTCAGCTTGCTTTGTGCTTATTTCTTGTTTATACTTCCCTCTGCCCACTGTGCCTCTGACCTGCAACAGATTTATTATTAACCAGTGCAGCTTGAGGCTCAATCTAGTTTTCAAGAAGAATACAGGGGAGAAAGATCACATATTGCTGTGTGCACCAAATACTGCTGAAGGAATTTAATCCATAACATTGTTTTTAAATGTTTGATATTAAAACACACTTGGCCAATTTGATCCCTGGTGTCATTGTACTTGAGCTGCTGGAATTCCACCTGGGGCTGAAATTTGGCCCCCTTTTAGGTGCCTGTGACTGTTTGGCCAAACATATCGCTCAATTGGCTGAACATTCTGACACCTCTTTTTGTGCAAAAAGATGTCATCTCATTTAATGGACGTCCCAGTAGACGGCTCCATTTTCATTGTTGGGAGGGAAGTGTTTTGGCTTTAAATATAAAATAATACAAAATCTTGCTGGTACTGAATGATATATTTATAAGATTTATTCTCCCTATATCTCCTTTTGGAATTACGAAATATGTTTGCTTACAGTTTGTGTAATTCCAAGAACAACTGGACTATAGTGTGCAGTACTTGCTAACATAATAAAAATTTTAAAACAACACTGGATCTTCAATGAGCCCAGGCTGCTGAGTTGGTTTAAAACATTCCAATGTTTCCTTTTTAAAGATGTTGCTTCGTGTTGCAGTAATTGTCTAGCTTTCTCACTTGCTGTAGGGATTGGCAAACTGTGTGGAATTTGAAGTTTTGCAAACATTTCAAGCTGCTTTTGGTGTTCATAAAATGAATGTGAGTTCGTGAACTAACTGTAATCTGAACACATGGGCCCAGATCCTCAGCTGGTGGAAACTGGGACGGCTTTATTGAAATAAATTTTTATGCAAATCTTGAACCTCTCCTTGACACAGCTACCAGTCACTGTTGGAGAAAGGATATCAACTAGAGGGTCCAAAGGTCTGGTCCAGTATTGCAAGTCTTATGCTGGCAATAGTGGGTGGTCTCCATAGTATGCTATCTACTTCTTCTGCAGTCTCTGTATTCGTATTTCCTTAGCCCATTCTACTCCCTATTTCATTCAGTCTCTTCACTGGACTTTCAAAGTCTTTGCTCAGCTGCATGTGACTCTAATAATACATGAGTTAACATCGAAATAGCCATGCTGGGTCAAACCAATGGTTCATCCAGCCCAGGATCCTGTCTTCTAACACTGGCCAAAGTCAGAGTCTTCAGAGGGAGTGAACAGGTCAGGTCAATAATCAAGTGATCCATTCCCTGTCATCCAGGTCCAGCTTCTAGCAGTCAGAGGTTTGAGACACCTAGAGCATGGGTCCCTGACCATCTTGGCTAATAGCCATTGATGGACCTATCCTCCATGAATTTATCTAAGTTTTTTTTTAACCAAAAAGGGGTAGCCGTGTTAGTCTAGGTCAGCAAAACAAACAAGGAGTCTTATGGCACTTTAAAAGTGCCACAGGACTCCTTGTTTTTTTTTTTACCCAGTTATACGTTTTCGCCTTTGCAACATCCTCTGGCAAGGAGCTCCTTAGGTTAACTGTGTTTTAAGAAGTAGTACTTCCTTATGTTTGTTCTTTGAGCCTGCTGCCTGTTAATTTAATTGGGACACCCCAATTTGTGTGTTATGCAAAGGGGTAAAGAAGACTTCCATGTTCACTTTCTCAAAATTCATGACATTATGGACCTTTATAATATCCCCCCTTAATCACCTCTGAATAATCCCACTCTTTTTGATTTCTCCTTGTATAGAAAGTTGTTCCATACCCCTAATAATTTTTTTGCCCATCTCTGTTCCTTTTCCAATTCTAATACATTTTTCTTGAACTGCACATAGTATTCAAGATGTTGGCATACTATGGATTTATATGCTATAGTGGCATTACGATCTTTTCTGTCTTATCTATCCCCTTTTTAATGGTTTCTAACATTGTTAGCTTATTTGATTGCAGTGCACTTTTGCGTTTTCATAGCAATAGCCACGATGATGCCAATATATTTTCTGAGTGATAACAGTTCATTTAGACCCCATCGTTGTGGATGTATAGTTGGGATTGTTTTCCGATGTGCATCACTTTTGCATTTTCTTGCTGAGTCATCTAGTTCTGTGAGCTCCTTTTGTAATGCTTTGCCATCAGTTTTGGACTTAATTCTCTTGAGTAACTTTGTACTGTCTGCAGACTTTCCCATCTCACTGTTTACCCCTTTTTCCAGATAATTTCTTAGACTGTAGAAGTGCCCATCTTTGAAAAGCTGGAGCCAGGGAACTATAGGCTGATTTGGATACCTGGCAAGCGACTAGCACAATGTATAAAACATTCAATTTGCAAACACCTGGATAATGAAGGGGTAATCACCAGTAGCCAGTATAGATTTACCAAGAACAAATCATGACAAATTAATTTGATTTCTTCCTTTCATGGGGTCACTGTGGATCGGGGGAATGCATGGGCGGATTTTGGAGCTTCCCTTGGGGAAGGCAGCTCCATGTGACCCAGGGCCTTGCCCCATGCACCACTCCCACGATGCGCCCAGCCATGCCCCTTCACCCTCAGCACCTCCTGCATCCCCCAACTCGGCACTTATTGTCCATCGCAATTCTAAGTATATGTACTTCTTTCTTCACCACCCCCCCCCTTCCCGCTCATTGACTTGGCCCCTCCTTTCCAGGGAATGGATGAGGGGAGCTTAATTTACATCATCTTTGTTATGCACTTTCTCTACTGCCTATGGGAAGGAAGACAGCTGTGTATGTCTGTCCCCATGTGAACTATGTGAAATACATAGTGTCATGGCTCTTTCCTGACTCTGGCACTTAAAGTGCAAAAGTGGGGGCCTGCAAAAGGCCTTAAAACCACTGAGCCTAAAGCCTTGTCCTAAAACTTTCCAAGGCTATCAATTTCCTGGAGTGGTATTGCTGCCACCACCCAAATGCAAAACCTCTTGAAAACCCAGGAAGGTGCACTTGGGAATTCCTTCCTCCATGGTACCCTCAATTGTCTCTATTCCTCCCTCAGGAGAGTGATTGAACCCCAGCTGTGATATCAGCTGAAAACAGAACTGATTTCCCTTTAGTAACTGGCTGTGCAGTTTGAGGCCCATGCACACAAAACCTCTTGCCTTTCAGGATATGAGAACAAACTTATGTTAAAAGGATAAATGTTCTTTAATTAAAAGAACAGCTAATAAACACAGAGTTGCTTCTCTGGGATTTAACTTGAGTAGTTACAGGATGGGGGATGCAGAGGTTAAAGTAAGGGGGAATACACTGGAATGCAGTTCTGGGGCCCCCAAATTTGAGGGGCCAGAGTTCCAGGGCTCCTAAAAATAGAAAAATCCGATGGAATGCATGTTCCGCCCTGCCCTGGCTGCTGGCAGGTCCTAAACCCCACCATTGTTAATCACAATACTTATTGTGTTATGCAGCGTTTGATAGTTTGTGACGATAATTGATGTAGACAAACGCCATATAAAATTATAAATATTTTTATGGAGCGATAACTGATGCATGTGGTACTGAGAAGTGGTTGCAAATGCCTATGTGGGCTGGGTCCCAGATAATACAGGAAGGGGGCCCGGAGATTAGGAGGGTTCCGGGGCCCATCAATTTATACTTTAACCACTGGGGTTGGTATATGTGCTCAGTACAGAGGAATCCAACAAAGAACCAAAACAAAGAAATACCCTGAACACGTCTAGCTACACATTCCCTGGTCTCCTCATGTGTGCTTGGTTACAGATTTAAACCCTTCATAGGCCTGGATGTCAGTAGATTCTCCAGGCCTACTGCCTGGCTTTCTCCTGCTCCTTCCAGGAGCTCTGCTGCCACCAAACAGGAAGAACAGGCAGCTGGGCTGCTGCTCCAATTCAAAGACTGTACTCTGTTTCTATTGGCTCTCCTGAGACTTTTCTCAGACTCACTGTTAACCCTTTCCCTCCCACGGTTATACACATGGGGACAATGTATACCCACACAATCACTGATATACTACTCAGTTTCTATTGAGATTGTAAATCACAATTATTTCTGAACAAAAATAAATGCTGTAAACCAGATTCATTTCCTGCAACTTTTTAAGCATATATAGCCTTTTCTATATTATATCACATGTATCTAGAAGCTTACACCAACCAGTTTATACCAATTCAGAATAATTGTCTGGATTGCTTCCTATCCTATATGAACATTTAGGTGCATATACCCAGTGACATAGCTGTCTACTTGATGAGGAGAGGATTCAGAAGCATTATATCAAAGGAATAGCAACTCCTCAAAAGGGAAAAAGCAGGTCATAGAGAAGTGCAACCCAGGATTTGGTAAAAAAACCCAGTCATAATATTCGTAACAGCCTCCATAGATCTAAGTGGTAACCTGAAACTTCCAAAGTAGGGTTGGCCTATCTGTGAGGATGCTTACCACCTAATTTAGACCAAAGCTGCTATTGTTCTGGGTCAGTTGGTGTCACAGTCTATGTGAAAATGAGTGTAGCAGCCTCAAACGAATCAAAGAAAGGGAAGTTGGAGGACAGTGAAGCTGGAAATCAACAAATTAGGCCTTGTACACACTACAAAGTTATTGCGCGATAACAGGCACAGCGTCCACACACAAATCCATGTTATTGTGCGGTAACAGCCATCTTACTGCGCAACATGTAAACCAGCAAAACGAGGGTGGTAGCGGCTACCGCAGAACAGCTGTTCCACGATAGTTCGTGTGTGTACTTTTGCCGCGCATTATGAAACCTCCGGAAATGTCCCAGAATTCCAATTCCATCCCTTCTGCACTTCCTTCTGTGCTCTGTGGCTGTGACGTGACTGTACCCGCCCTCCCATCATTCCCAGGAATTTTTGAATTCACACTCTTCCTGTTTGCTTGGCGTGGAGTGCAGCTGCAGCTGTGTACTCCAAGAACAATGGCGGCTCAATGCAGCAAATGTGCTCCAGTGTGGACCACAGCTGAGGTGCTTGATCTCATAGGCATCTGGGGAGAGTCTGCTGTGCAGGCACAGTTACATGGCAGCCGGCGGAATTTCGATATTTTTGGCCAGATTTCTCAGGCAATGACGGAGAAGGGGTATGAGAGAGACACTCTTCAGTGCCGGTCGAAGGTGAAGGAGTTGCGGATTATGTACCACAGAGCCAGAGAGGCAAACCAGCGCTCCGGCTCAGCACCAGCTACATGCCGATTTTACAAGGAGCTGGAAGCAATCCTGAGCGGGGATCCCACAACCATCCCAAAAGCTCCTGTGGACACGTCAGCACCCCCGCCATGAAAAGGATACCAGAGCAGACAGTGACGAGCAATTCGTTGACAAGGAAGCGGAGGTGGAAGATGACCTGGAGGGTGAAAGTGGTGCAGCCGACCTAGGGAGGCAGGAGCTGTTCTCCACACCACGCGACACGTGCTGCCCAGATTCCTTCTCCATACTGTCTTCGGATGCAGCAGAGGGGAGCCCTGGTAAGTTTCATCAGAAGTGGCTTCTGTGCTTGCTGGATAAGCTTTGCGGGCAAATGAAGAGCGGGTGGGAGATGGGCATTTTGAGTTTCATCCTTTTCTTTTTTTTTTGGATGGGGGGGGTCTACCCCGCATTACATGAGCAGTGCATCAACACATGCTGTAATTGTCAAGAAATCCTCTCTGTTCAGATCACTGACGGTGCCCTCAATGTACTTCCACAGCCTCCTAGTTAAATTTGATGGGAGAGCAACTGTTTCCCCTCCCCCATAGAGGGATACTCTCCCTCACCAGTTGCAAAGCACAGCAGCGGAAACCATGGCTGCGCACAAGCCTGCTGCGTACGGTCCTGGCTGAAAACCAGTGACATGCAGGATATGCATTCTGGCCTGCAGGGGCACTCTAAGCAGCGAGATATCGGCTTCCATGGCAGTGCCGTATGTGAACTAATCGCCCAAAGCACTGGAAATAGTTCACGGAGCTGTGTGTCTTGTCTCGGCAACCCGAACCTCCCTTTGCAAAAGCCCTTTCAGTCCCCAGCACTGCCCTGTCCTATGGGCGTTGAGGAATGTGGCAGCAGAGCATATTACCAGCTCCTTAACCAAAGTGAGAACAATAGCACTACTTATGATGTTTCATTTTTCCTTAGAAACGACCTTCGCCGGTTGGTGGTCTGCACCAGCTGACCGGCTGAGACAGATAAGGAGGAGGCCTCACAGGAGCAAGGAGGATATCTTCCAGGAGCTGATGCAGTCCAACGAGGCATCAGCAAGGGAGACTAGACAATGGAGGCATGAGTGCCGGGAGGAGCGCAAAGAAAACAATGTGAAGAGGCAGAAGCAGAAGGATGCCCTCATAAGCATCCTACAGGAGCAGACCCAACTGCTGAAAACCATGGTTGGTCTCCAGACCCAGCTGCTTTAGGTTCGCCCCCCCCTGCAGCCACAGCAACACTTTCTGTCCCCCATGCCCCATTCTCCCTTAAAGCAGTTCTTTGAAGCCCAGGGACCCTCCTGGTACAATGTTACATCCACTCCTGCACCAAGCTATGGCATTGAGATGCACCTACACTCATCTATATCCCCTTTTGCAGGTGCTGCTTACTGTAAATATTTAATGTTTTATAATAATAAAATTGAATCACTTGAACCGTGCACAGTGTCTTTATTGATACACAATAAGATTAGTTGTTGCATGTTTAGTATTCACTCATTCGAGCATAGTACAGTAGACGCCCACTGGCACCGCCCCCCCCCCACCCGACTCAGCACCCAGTAGTGTGTGGGAACACTACTGCACAGTGATGCAATGTGTCCTATGAGTCCCCATCACTAAATGCACCCTAAGTGCCTCCCTTATGCGGACGACTCTCAGCTGTGTCCCCCTGATACTCCTAGTGGCTGGCTGCTGGAAGGCAAACTCTAACCGCTCAGCCTCCACGTCCTATGATTCTGTGTTGAATTGCTATGGCCCCGCTATGGTTCCTTGGAAGAGCCTGCCATTTACTGCTTTCCACTGTGAAAACTGACCATGTATTCTTAACCTTTGTTTCCTATCTTTTAACTAGTTACTGATCCACAAGAGGACTGTCTGCCTTATCCCCTGATTGCTTGCTTTGTTTAAGAATCTTTGGTGAAGGATTTTTCCAAGGCTTTCTGACATCTAAGTACACTATACTTACTGGATTGTGCTTGTCCACATGTTTGACACCCTCAAAGAATTCTAATAGATTGATGCATGATTTCCATTTACAAAAGCTGTATTGGCTCTTCACCAACATCTCATGTTCATCCATGTCTGATCATTCTGTTCTTTACTATAGTTTCAGTCAATTTGCCTGCTACTTAAGTTTGTCTTACCATCCTAAAATTGCCAGGATCATCTCTGGAGCCTTTTTAAAAAAGCAGTGTCACATTAGCTATCTGCTAGTGGAAATCTCAAATTCATAGTATGTGAAATTAAAAGAAGTGGTTTTGCTCATCTGAAAGTATTACTGTTCATGACAATACCTTCTTTTTAAGCAATTGGTCAGTTTAAAATGAAAAGAACATATATATTTGTAGGTTCTTTCTAATCTACTGAAATAGTTGCCCTATTAATCTCATGAGTGCTTTTGTTCTTAATTTGCTTATGTGTGATGCTCTCACCAAAGGCTAGATGCCATTAGGAAATCTTATTTATTGAATTAAATACATCTGGCAAGAGAGGAGAAAAGAGAGAATGAAAGAGATTTTGACATAGAGGAAAGAAATATTGTTAGCCCACAAGTAGAGGAATGTCTTAAGCACAGGATATACAGAAGGCAATAAACTGCTGGGCTTTTTTTCTTCTGTCATTTCAAGGAATGTCATGAAATGTGTTAGTCATTATGAAGAAAGACCTGTGGCTCCTGTTGGATGCCCTATTTCTGTGTTGTCTTTAAGAAAAATCTGCAATTGTGCTGATGATCTGTTAATGATTTCCTGCCTGAAAAGGGAAAAATTATAATTTTTAATTGTAGTGTATTGGGGACCCCTGTTGATATGGTATGTTTCATTAGTTTGCAAATCTGTTTTTATTCCACAGTTTAACAGTAAATTTTCAGTCCCCAAATATTTGCTAATTGCCTTCCCCAGCAAGGCTTTTTCTTATTTTGGTGCTGAGGCTTGCAGTGCATCATTCTGTACAAAATGGGTGTTTGCCTTTGGACTATATCAAGATATAATTTCATTAGGGATTGGATCTACTGCATAATAAAACAGCCTGTGAGATCAGAAACTTGCAATGACCCTTCCGCAATTTTGAATCATTTTGTTGAACAAAGCAGCTAGTAGATAACAACAGGAATGTAATACTTTTAAGAAAAATGGACCAAATTCTTCACTGATACCAGATCCAGAGAAAGTAAACTGAAATGAATTACTTCCAAAGGGGTAGCTATGTTAGTCTAGTCCAGAAAAACAAACAAGGAGTCCTGTGGTACTTTTAAAGACTAACAAATTTATTTATTGCATGAGAAAATCCCACTTCATTCAAGTGTGTGACAAGTCAGTCCCCATTGAAGCTTTCTGTAAATCTGGGCTATATGTGGTGTATATAACTAGTCCCCCAAAATAGGTTGGCTTGGTTTCATTACAAAAGGCTCACAGAGCTCTGCCTTCAGGATTTAGTAAAAAATAGCCTATTAGGCTTGCTATGGATGCTGTCCAATTGTGTGTATTTCTCTGACTTTTTTGATTGCAAGGATTGTTCCCAGTAATTTTAGTGGGTCAACTTTGGGTTTCTTAGTACAGTTTCATGGGTGGCAAGTTAGGGAGAACAAATGCCTATAATCATGAAGACTGTATTTTTTAATCTGGTGATAGACTCTTGGAGAACCCCTAGAAGATTTCACTAAAACATGTCTCTAGCTAAAGACTGAGTTTCCTGCCCCAACGAAGGCATCCTTGCCCAGGGGACATTGGATGGGAGATATTACATATAATAATTTACAAGACTGTTTCTCTTAAACGTCCTGTCCCAGTCCCACCATCACGCTATCCGGTGACATTCTATTATATCCTGTTACCTCTTCTGGAACACTGTGTGCATCATGAAGAAACTGAATAATGAATGAAAAGAAAACCCAAAATTCGCAGCACCCACCCATCAGCCAGGAAGGCTGTATTGCAACAGGTAGCAATCAAAAACAAAACAAAAAAACCCTCCCTTCCTTCCTGATTCCTTCCTTCACTCTCAGTCTTTCCTTTTCTACTGCAAGAAGTTCATGTTTTATCAAAGCTTCTGAATCCATTGACTAATCAAAAATGGTCACATGTTGTATTTGTAAACCCACAGCAGAGAAAGGAATTGTTTCTCTGATTGGACAAAATGAGCATTATTAATTTACTTCTATTCATCTTTAAAGTATCACTTTTAATGTCGGTTGTGGGCACTAGGTTGACATCCTATTTGCAAGTCAGGAATGTTGAGGACAGCCAAAGTTTCCTCTTTAGTCCTATCAATGTACCTCAACCATGATTTAGAAGAATGCAAGGGCTCTAGTCTTTGTGCCCATTCACTTAATGGCCTCTCTGCTAATGCTGCAAATGAGAGTGTATTTTGGTGTCAAGTTGGGATGGCTTGCCAGCTAGGAAGTGGACTTGAGTTATCAGAAGGCTGTATGTCTCCAAGTTCTTCTGAAAAGGTTGCAAGCTTGAGGGTTTGCATGGTCTTGTCTATCCTGGAGTAAAAATTTTCCCAGTAAATTATTTGCATGAAAACTGGGGCTAGCAAGGGAAATGTTGATGTGACTGGTGCAATTGTAATGGTTATTTATATAGAGTGGTAACACTAATGGAACCATTATTGGGCAATAGCAACACAGCACAGCTGACACATGCAATATTGAGCTAGCCTGCCTGTGAGTATTATTTCCAGTGGAAACAGTGGCCTGCTGTAACTCAGTTTCCTCAAGCTCTTTCCAAGGTGCCAGAGTTGAAGCTGGTCTCCACTGTGTTCCTTTGGAGAAAAAACTGAGGGAAATATTCAGTCATCTTTTGAGGTATTTTGGTGTCTTCAAAACCCAATTCTGGTCTGAGTCACAACACTGAAGCTCAGAGGTGTTGGGGAGGGGGGAGTGTGGAGGAAACAGCAACATTTTTAGAACCTTAAAATGATTGGTTTTACATATGGTTCCCTTTGGGTAACAGTCAGGGAGTTTGTATTTGACACCAACCAGACAATAAACTACTGCCATGCCCAAGACAGCTGGTCTTGCCCTCCACCCGATTAAACACTCACCCTCATATAGCTTGGTGTAATATCTAAGCTTATGAGCTGCTGCTGCTAATTGCAAAATGCCTTTTCTTTTTGCCTCCAAAGGGATTGCACTGGCATATAATTCCTCAAAAGTAATCTTTACTAAAATAAGTAAGGATTGCAGATTTGAGTGCAGAATCCCTACAAAGCCAATATCCAATTTAACTCAACATCTTATAAAGTGCATCTGGTTAACTTTGCATATTCCATAAATTTTGAGTGCTGTAAAAAAATGGCTTTCCAATTATAGTCATAAACATAAGCAGAGACACAAATATCTACATTTTATATAAATGTGAAATTGCATTCTTTTTCTTTTTATAGCAAGTGAGGTAATCTCATGTTTAAGGATGTAAACATTTTCCAGTTCATCATGAAACAATTTGCCTTTACCAAGTTTCTGACTAACAGTAAATCTCCCAAACCATTCCGATAGATTTTCTAACCTTCGTTAGAACACTTAGTGAACGTAGCCTGCAGAGGTGATTGCTGCAGCCAGAAATGTTATTTTGGTCCCTCTACAGTCCGATGTTTTACTACTCTCCAGAAAGAAAAAAAACTAACTAACTAAATTCAATTCTATTGGAAAGAAACAAAACAAACTCAGGCAAACAGAGATTTGGCACTTTCTCTGTGAGTATAATTATTGTTTTACCAATTACAACGATTATTTACAGCACACACATGTTGCTATTAAAGGGATTCTTCACATATGATGCAATTCACAGGCACTGCTAAAACTGAATATTTTATTTAGGAGCACAAACTGCCAAGCAATACGTAAATAAAGATATAGAGGCTAGTTTAAAGCAGCATAACTACTTTTAAGTTCTGTGAGGCGATGCAGATTTAAATTAACTGAGGACCTGACCCATAAATTGGAATGGAAAATTTAAGGAAGAAGATAAAAAAGGGACATTTGAAATAAAGCAGAGTGTAAAGAAGAATGCTTTTAAACACTGAAAGGGGAACAAAAATAAAAAGGGAAATTTTTATATATGATAATGTCAGGTTTAAAAGTTTCTTCAGCACAAGTTTGGGATCCTGGCAAGTGCGAAGCTAGGAACCAGTTGTGCAGTTCACCCTAAAATAACCATTTAAACCTCTAAAAATTACATAAAACATAGGTTCTGTACCTAAAATTGTCATAAGAGAAATTTAAGAAGTTTGAAACTCCTTTACTGAGCATTTAAAGTAAATTCAGTAATTTTGCCTAGTAGAATAATATTTTAGTTACTGATCCTTTAATTTGTTTATTCTCTATATTTTATAGAGTATATATTGTGTACATACATATTTTTTTTTTTTTAAAAAGAATGTAATGAATACATTGTTCGGTGTGTTGCATTAGGAGTCCAACCTCTTGTGAGCTTAGAATCACAGAATGATAGAATCTTAGGGCTGGAAGGGACCTCATGATGTCATCTAGTTCAACCCCCTGTTAAAAGCAGGACCACTCCCATTAAATCATCCCAGCCAGAGTTTTGTCTAACGGGGCCTTAAATATCTCCAAAGACGGAGATTCCACCACCTCCCTAGGCAACCCATTCCAATGCTTCACCACCCTCTTAGTGAGAAAGTTTTTTCTAATATCCAACCTCGACATCCCCAGCTGTAACTTGAAACCATTGCTCCTTGTTCTGTCCTCTGTTACTACCGAGAACAGCCTAGCTCCCTCCTCTTTGGAGCACCCCTTCAAGTAGTTGAAGGTTGCTATCAAATTCCCCCCTCAGTCTTCTCTTCTATTGACTAAATAAGCCCAGTTCCTTCAGTCTCTCTTCATAAGTCATGTGCCCCAGCCCCCTAATCATTTTTGTTGCCCTCTGCTGGACTCTTTCTAATTTGTCCACATCCTTTCTGTAGTGGAGAGCCCAAAACTGGACACAGTATTCCAGATGCGACCTCACCAGTGCCGAATAGAGGGGAATAATCACATCCCTCAATCTGCTGGCAATACTCCTACTGATGCAGCCCAATATGCCATTGGCCTTTTTGGCAACAAGAGCACACTGTTGACTCATATCCAGCTTCCCGTCCACCATAACCCCTGGTCCTTTTGTACAGTGCTGCTACTTAGCCGATTGTTTCCCAGCCTGTAGCAGTGCATGGGATTTTTCTATCCTAAGTGCAGGACTTTGCACCTGTCCTTGTTGAACCTCATGAGGTTTCTTTCGGCCCAGTGTTCCAATTTCTCTAAGTCTCCCTGGATCCTGTCCCTGCCCTCCAGCATGTCTACCATTCCCCCCAGCTTGGTGTCACCACGAACTTACTAAGCACGCAAACTATCCCATCATCAAGATCATTAATGAAGATGTTGAACAGAACCTGCTGCAGGACCAACCCCTGGGGCACTCCACTCATTACTGGTTGCCAGCTAGACATTGAGTCATTGATTCCTACCTGCTGAGCCCCTTGATCTAGCCAGTTTTCTATCCACCTTACAGTCCACTCAACCAACCCATACTTCCTCAATTTGCCGATGAGAATGCTGTGGGAAACTGTATCAAAAGCCTTGTTAAAGTCGAGGTATATCACGTCAACGGCTCTTCCCACATCCACAAATCCAGTCATCTCATCATAGAAGGCAATCAAGTTGGTCAGGCATGATTTGCCCTTGGTGAATCCAGACTGACTGTTCCTGATCACTCTATTTTCCTCCAAGTGTTTCAGGATGGATTCTTTGAGGACCTGCTCCATGATTTTTCCAGGGATTGAGGTGAGGCTGACCAGTCTGTAATTCCCCGGATCCTCCTCCTTCCCTTTCTTGAAGATAGGTACTATATTTGCCTTTTTCCAATCCTCCGGGACTTCCCCCATTTGCCACGAGTTTTCAAAGATAATGGCCAGTGGCTCTGCAATGACATCGGCCAACTCCCTCAACACCCTCGAATGCAGTTCATCTGGTCCCATAGACTTGTGCACATCGAACTTCTTTAAGTCGTCCCTAACCTGACCTTCCATCACTGAGGGCTGCTCTTCTTCTCTCCGTTCTGCGTTACCCCGTGTAGTAGCCTAGGAGCTGGCCCTCCCTGTGAAGACTGAAGTAAAAAAAGCATTGAGTACTTCAGCCTTTTCCGCATCATCCACCACGAGGATACCTGCCCCATTCAGTAAGGGACCCACACCATCCCCGATCCTCTTCTTGTTACTGACATACTTGTAGAACCCCATCCTGTTATCCTTCACATCCCTTGTTAGCTGCAACTCCAAATGTCTTTTGGTCTTTCTGATTTTATCCCTGCAGTCTCGAGCAATATCTTTATACGCCTCCCTAGTCATCAGTCCAAGCTTCCACTTCTTGTAAGCTTCCCTTTTATGTTTCAGCTCACCATAGAGTTCTCTGCTAAGCCACGCTGGGCGTCTTCCACATTTGCTGTTCTTTCTGCATATCGGAATGGTATCTTCCCGTGCCCTTAACAGGGTTTCCTTAAAATACAGCCAGCTCTCTTGGACGCCTTTCCTCTTCAGATCAGCCTCCCAAGGGATCCTGCCCATCTGTTCCCTAAGGGAGCCAATATCTGCTTTTCTGAAGTCCAGGGTGTGTGTTCTGCTTCTTTCCTTTCTTCCATTGATCAGAATCCTGAACTCTAACATCTCATGGTCACTGCTGTCCAGGTTGCCATTTACTTCTACTTCCCCGATTAATTCTTCTCTGTTTGTGAGCAGCAGGTGAGAGGTTAGAAGTTAGGGGTTAGAAGTGAGTGCTAGACATGATTGTAAAGTTGAGAATCACTTCTTTCCCAAAGGATCCACTCCCCTCTCCTCCCCTCCAATATCCAACCCTGCAGGGATGAGAGAAATTGGACTTTGGAGATGTGATATTTTTACTAAAAGAAAAACTCTCAGTGGTCAAAGGATCAAATCTTGCCCATCCTCAGCTTTGGGGCTGGTATATATTTGGAGAGGAAGTTGTTTTGTGGGAGAAGAAAGACTCATTTCTCTAGAAAATTGTTGGGTTTTTTTGGGGGGGTTTTTTTTTTTAATGAAGTTGCTTGAACCTGGTTAGAGGTTTAGGGCTTCTCTCTACTGATGGTGGCAAATTCACCACTGTCAGAGCGATCTCCCTGATCAATTGATTGGGTCAGTGAAAACCTACTCAGCTGATCAGGAAGCCAATCCAATAAGAACACCACTGCAGAAGGACTAGTGCTGAGCTGGAGGGAAGGGGTTCCTTCCAACTCAGGTTACTGAAAACACCACAGTAAATAGGCAGTAGGCAACCAGACGAAGATACTTTAAGTACTTTGTGTATCTCCCTTCAATTGCCACTGATATTGCATGGCAGTATAGACCAGGGTTTAGAATACCCTAATAAGCACTATTGGGATTAATGGGCAGAGGAAGTGGTGATTAGAGCATGATAAATTTTGTCTTGTGAATATTCCCTCCACCTATGTAGTATGCATGTATCATTATTTATCAAATGATGTTCTCTGCCTTTGAAAGGATAAGCATCTAGGAATGATAGAGTTATGGTCTATGTTAGGGTTTCTACCCAATGGAAGAGGGGATTCGATAATTGTTCCTCTCCCATAATCTGGTAATCATATAGTTACTTTTCCTGAACCCAGTCCTTAGTTGGGTAAAACTCCCACTTGTTTTCATTGGGAGTCATAAATTGACTTAATGAAAGTCTGGTGTAGACAGGGAGAAATTTACGTCCACTTAAGGGTCCTTAAGTCAACCTAAATTGCTAGTGTAGACATCCCCAAAGATCATGCCTGTGTGCGTTTTGTACGCTCCATTCGTTAACTAAGGGGGAGATTTACTGCAGCACAGAAAGTCCCAATTAAATATGTATCATTGAATTCCCCTTTGAGCCTGGAAATTTCCGAACCTCAGGCAGAGTTAGTTGCCCATTGAATTTCAGTGGGAGTTCAGCACTAACCCTCTATATCTCCTTTGGAAATTTTGGCTGATATCTTTAATAGAACAAACAAAACAAAAATTAACCTAACTTTTCTGGAGGAAGAAAACTCCCAAACTTGTGAAAATGTTCCCTATGTATAAAGTGCAGCCAGAATGTTTGTTTTTTCCTAGTGGATCAAACAGATTTAATTTAAAGTAGAAATGGAGATGAGAATCCAAACATCATAAATTCAGGGCAGGGATAAAGTTAAGAAACATAAAATGACTGATAAATGGACTATTGAATAAATAATCCTTTTATATGGCAGATACACACAACAATTCCTGTGGCCTCTGAGTTGTGTGGTGGGGGGGTGGGAGGGAGAGTGGGTGGGTGAGGGTGATCCATCTGACATTCAAATCATTCATTAATGCTCGCATGTGTTTTGGAAGGAGAGGTTGGTTTACATTGTCCTATGGTATGGGCCCTTTTCTGCACTGCACTTCTTATGCAAAATGATTGAAATGAAATGTCCATTTGTGATCTAACTGTTACATTTATAGATTTACTTAAAAGGGCTAGTGAAAACATGTGAATGAGATTAACCATTAAAAGCAGAATTTACTGTTCCCTCTCAGTAACAAGGCCCAGCAATATTAATCTCGTGTTTTGGCAGATCGGTGGGAAAATGTGTACAGAATGGCATTTATTATTCTCAAAGCACCTGTGAAAGAGGAAAAAACAAGAGCTGAGACTTTGTTTCAAGTTTTATCTCTTGTTTACCTCTTGTGGTGTTGAGTAGCAAATATTTCTTTTCAGCTGGAATGCTAGTTAGAGGTGGATGGACTGGAGAGCTTTAAAAAATCTGACCTAATGATTGTGTCACAAACCTTGATTCAAATGAGACACCTCTAAACTTCTGGACATTTCATCACCAAACATTTTCTAGCTCACAGGGGTTCCATGCCTCCTTTTGAGTATGTTGAAAGGGTGAAATTTATTTCACCTGCACGACTCTCTAGTCATCCTGCTTCATTCCGGTGATGAAGTTGGAAATTCAACCCCTAATCTGCAGCCAGGCTATAGGAACTGCAGCATAGGCCTCTGCTTTCTCCATGGCTGTTTCTAGCATGTAGGCTGTGGTGTCCTCTGTGGCACTTGTGCAGTCTATTAGGACCACTAGATTTACCTAAATGTGGATTGTAGAGAACCCCTTACCTAGCTCACCCTCATTGTTGCCTTCCATGCTAGCCTATGTAAAGCCAGCACAGAAGGACCAGTTGGAGCACACAAGGGATGTAGAAGCCCATTGGCTTGGCCGATATTTTTGTGTGTCCCCCATATAGCCAGATTACAGAGCTTAAATGATGTGGAGATCTTGCATTGTCAAGTCCCGAATAAATTTTGCCCAAAATGCTTTAATGTTCCTGAGTTCCGTACTGAACGGAAGAAGATGGATGCTATTGAAATGTTGCTCTGTGTGTGTGGGGGGAGGGGAGGGGGGAACAGTCTGAGGCAAGTATTTCAGAAATTTGATGTGAAGTTGGCATACCCAAAAGAGATGGAAATGAAGTCTGGGGGAAGGGATGGAACTTGGGTGGTGCTGGGGCTGTAACAGCAGGAATAAAAGAGAGGGTAGTTGGGACTGGGGGGGGTGTCAAATAATTGTTTTTTATTTCCTAATGAAGTCATAATACCTCAGGCGAGTGGGGAAGGAGGACACGGGGAGAAATTGCAAGGAGGAAGATGCTACAGGAGGGAGAGTCGACAGGGCAAAGTAGGGCAATGGGCCCAATATCTTAGGTGCCTATACACAAATGCGAGGAGCCTGGGAAACAAGTAGGAAGAATTGGTAGTACTGGCACAGACAAGGAACTATGATATAATTGGAATAACAGAAACATGGTGGGATAACTTGCATGACTGGAGCACTGCCATGGACGGATATAAATTGTTCAGGAAGGACAGGCAGGGAAGAAGGGGGGGAGGAGTAACGCTATATGTAAAAGAGCTGTATGACTGCTCGGAGATCCACTATGCAAGTGGAAACAAGATGGTTGAAAGTCTATGGGTTAAGTTTAGGGGAGAATGCAACAAGGAGGATGTTGTGGTGGGTGTCTGCTACAGACCGCCAGACCAGAAGGAGAAGGTGGATGAGGCGTTCTATGGACAACTAACAGAAGTTTCCAGATCATCACAGGCCCTGGTTCTTAGAGGGGACTTAAATTATCCTGACATCTGCTGGGAAGATAATACAGCAGTGCACAGGCAATCCAGGAAGTTTTTGGAGAATATTGGGGACAACTTCCTAGTACAAATGCTGGAGGAACCAACTAGGGGCCTTGCACCTCTAGACCTATTGCTCACAAACAGAGAAGAATTGATCGGGGAAGTAGAAGTAAATGTCAACCTGGGCAGCAGCGACCATGAGATAGTAGAATTCAGGATCCTGATCAATGGAAGGAAGGAAAGAAGCAGAACACACATCCTGGACTTCAGAAAAGCAGATTTTGGCTCCCTTAGGGAGCTGATGGGCAGGATCCCTTGGGAGGCTGATCTGAAGAGGAAAGGTGTCCAAGACAGCTGGCTGTATTTTAAAGAAACCCTGTTAAAGGCACAGGAAGATAACATTCCGATGTGCAGAAAGAACAGCAAATGTGGACGGTGACCGGCGTGGCTTAGCAGGGAAATCTGTGGGGAGCTGAAACATAAAAGGGAAGCTTACAAGAAGTGGAAGCTTGGACAGATGATGAGGGAGGCATATAAAGATATTGCTCGGTACTGCAGGGATAAAATCAGAAAGGCCAAAGGACAATTGGAGTTGCAGCTAGCAAGAGATGTGAAGGATAACAGAAAGGGGTTCTATAAGTATATAAGCAACAAGAAAAGGATCAGAGGTGGTGTAGGTCTCTTACTGAATGGGGCAGGCATCCTCGTGGTGGATGATGCGGAAAAGGCTGAAGTACTCAATGCTTTTTTTACTTCAGTCTTCACAGGGAGGGCCAGCTCCTAGGATACTACACGGGGTAACGCAGAATGGAGAGGAGAGCGGCCCTCGGTGATGGAAAGTCAGATTAGGGAACACTTAATGAAACTGGATGTGCACAAGTCCATGGGGCCGGATGAACTGCATCCAAGGGTGCTGAGGGAGTTGGCGGAAGTGATTGCAAAGCCGCTGGCCATTATCTTTGAGAACTCGTGGTGGACGGTGGAGATCCCAGCGGACTGGAAAAAGGCAAATATAGTACCTCTCTTCAAGAAAGGAAAAAAGGAGGACCCGGGGAACTATAGACCGCTGTGCTTCACCTCAATCCCTGGGAAAATCATGGAGCAGGTTCTCAAAGAATCCATCCTGAAAAACTTGGAGGAAAATAGAGAGATCAGGAACAGTCAACATGGATTCACCAAGGGCAAATTGTGCCTCACCAACCTGATTTCCTTCTATGATGAGATGGCTGGATTTGTGGATGCGGGAAGAACCGTTGGCATGGTATACGTTGACTTTAGCAAGGCTTTTGATACGGTTTCCCACAGCATTCTCATTGGCAAATTGAGGAAGTATGGGTTGGATGAGTGGACCGTAAGGTGGATCGAAAACTGGCTAGATCAATGGGCTCAGTGGGTAGAAATCAATGGCTCGATGTCTGGTTGGCAACCAGTAACGAGTGGAGTGCCCCAGGGGTCGGTCCTGGGGCCAGTTCTAGTCAACATCTTCATTAATGATCTTGATGATGGAATAGACTGCGTGCTTAGTAAGTTCACAGATGACACCAAGTTGGGGGGAATGGTAGACATGCTGGAGGGCGGGGACAGGATCCAGGGAGACTTGGACAAATTGGAACACTGGGCCGAAAGAAACCTCATTGAGGTTCAACAAAGACAAGTGCAAAGTCCTGCACTTAGGACAAAAAAATCCCATGCACTGCTACAGGCTGGGGAGCGATTGGCTAAGTAGCAGCGCTGTAGAAAAGGACCTGGGGGTTATGGTGGACGGGAAGATGAATATGAGTCAACAGTGTGCCCTTGTTGCCAAAAAGGCCAATGGCATATTGGGCTGCATCAGTAGGAGTATTGCCAGCAGATCGAGGGATGTGATAATTCCCCTCTATTCGACACTGGTCAGGCCGCATCTGGAATACTGTGTCCAGTTTTGGGCTTCCTGTGACGGGATGCACATCTGTGCAGCCCTTGGGCGTGACCTGTATAATCTTTTTGTTTAGTTTTGCAGTGTAATTGTGTTATTTGATGACAATTACGCTATACCAGGTTCCTCTGTGGATGCTCAGAACATGTGCCACGTGATTACCAGGGTGCCATGTTCCCTGCTGCGACATGTATGTATAGATGTGAAGCATGTTACAGGGTTCAGACTCTCAAGGCTGTCTCTAGCACAATGGATGAAGATTTACACATCAAAGGGAATGCTAATGCCCTCCCCTGCTCAGGTAGGAGTGAAGAGAATCTCACAACAGGACAGTGAGGGGGAGGGGCTGTCAGCAGTTTGTTAAAACAAAGACAGAGACTGTGAAGGGGGAGAAGCTGCAGGCTTTTAGCCTGAGAAGACACCATCTTGCAACCAACTTCAAGCAAGATCGGGGCCCTGCCTGGGAACAGGCAGAGAATGGCTGTAAAACATCGAACAGCCGAACACCATGCGCATAATCTTGGACTCTGAGGTCAGTTTAGGTGAAGATGTTAGAGTAGCATGCGGTTTATACCTTTTATTTGATAGTGGTCACTCCTGACTCATTTATAGTATGGTTCTGCCTTGATTGGCCATGTTCTCACTTGAAATCAGACTCTGATCAATAAACTAGTAGTTGTTTTACCTAAAGCTGTGTGGTCTTTAGAGGGTGTGGGTGTGGGAGGCTGGGCACAATCCACTTCTTTGTTAAGTGGACGGACTTGAGACTAAGGTGATTGGGAGTGGGTCCCAATCCCTGTAAGGCAGTGGCTCCCAGTGTAGTGTCTGGGGCTGGGTGTGCTTGCTTGGGGACCAACGCCTGTGTGGCTAGTGGATTTACACCCACTGCCTGGGACCAATTACACGCTGGTGGCTGGTGTGGACTGACTCAGGAGTGAGTGGTCACCCAGCAGAGCGGGGTAAATTGGGGTTCAGGAGCGGGGTTCAAGCCATTTTTTCTTTTCGGCATTTACGAACCCTTATTAAAAATTAATACACTACACATTTAACTACAAAGGTTGCATGCATATTTGAATCACTATTATTTAGTTTTACATTAATATTAAGCTGACAAAGGTGCTTACAAGTATGTGTTTATACCACACCCTTTGTTCAGGCAGTCTGGTTGCAGGGTTGGTTGGTTTAACCCTTTGCCCTCACCAACATTTTCCTGGCCCCTTGTGGTGTTGGAATCCTAGGGTTAGGGGTAACAAGAATCTGGGAAGAATCCTGCATGCCAGTTGGCATTCTATTTCTGCTTGCCTTTCAGCAAACTCACGTTCTTTTTCTCTCATTTCTTGGTGTCGGCGTTCTATTTCTGCTCGCCTTTCAGCAAACTCTTTTTCTTTTTTCTTTGCTTGCAACCTAGCAATCTCTAATTTTTCAGCTGCATCAGACATCTTTCACTTTTCCTGTGTCTATTCCCTTCACCCGAAATAAACAAACAGAAAACAACAAACTGTGGCCTCCTGACTGTTCAGATACTACACATATGGCTCACTTGAAATCACTCAATGAAGGTATCAGGCCTGGGCACAAAACCCTAGAATCGCTGCGCCAATGTGACAGCCTGCTCCCCAAATCTGGTCTGGTGTGCTGCTATGACCACTTGAACCCCGCTCCTGAACCCCAATTTACCCCACTCTGCTGGGTGACCGCTCACTCCTGAGTCAGTCCACACCAGCCACCAGCGTGTAATTGGTCCCAGGCAGTGGGTGTAAATCCACTAGCCACACAGGCGTTGGTCCCCAAGCAAGCACACCCAGCCCCAGACACTACACTGGGAGCCACTGCCTTACAGGGATTGGGACCCACTCCCAATCACCTTAGTCTCAAGTCCGTCCACTTAACAAAGAAGTGGATTGTGCCCAGCCTCCCACATCCACACCCTCTAAAGACCACACAGCTTTAGGTAAAACAACTACTAGTTTATTGATCAGAGTTTGATTTCAAGTGAGAACATGGCCAATCAAGGCAGAAACATACTATAAATGAGTCAGGAGTGACCACTATCAAATAAAAGGTATAAACCGCATGCTACCCTAACATCTCTACCTAAACTGACCTCAGAGTCCAAGATTATGCGCATGGTGTTCGGCTGTTCGATGTTTTACAGCCATTCTCTGCCTGTTCCCAGGCAGGGCCCCGATCTTGCTTGAAGTTGGTTGCAAGATGGTGTCTTCTCAGGCTGAAAGCCTGCAGCTTCTCCCCCTTCACAGTCTCTGTCTTTGTTTTAACAAACTGCTGACAGCCCCTCCCCCTCACTGTCCTGTGGTGAGATTCTCTTCACTCCTACCTGAGCAGGGGAGGGCATTAACATTCCCTTTGATGTGTAAATCTTCATCCATTGTGCTAGAGACAGCCTTGAGAGTCTGAACCCTGTAACATGCTTCACATCTATACATACATGTCGCAGCAGGGAACATGGCACCCTGGTAATCACGTGGCACATGTTCTGAGCATCCACAGAGGAACCTGGTATAGCGTAATTGTCATCAAATAACACAATTACACTGCAAAACTGAACAGAAAGATTATACAGGTCACGCCCAAGGGCTGCACAGATGTGCATCCCGTCACACTCCCCACTACAGAAAGGATGTGGACAAATTAGAAAGAGTCCAGCAGAGGGCAACAAAAATGATTAGGGGGCTGGAGCACATGACTTATGAGGAGAGACTGAAGGAACTGGACTTATTTAGTCTACAGAAGAGAAGACTGAGGGGAGATTTGATAGCAACTTTCAAACTACTTGAAGGGGTGCTCCAAAGAAAAGGGAGGTAGGCTGTTCTCGATGGTAACAGAGGACAGAACAAGGAGCAATGGTTTCAAATTACAGCTGTGGAGGTCAAGGTTGGATATTCGGAAAAACTGTCTCACTAGGAGGGTGGTGAAGCATTGGAATGGGTTACCTAGGGAGGTGATAGAATCTCCATCTTTGGAGATTTTTAAGGTCCGGTTAGACAAAACACTGGCTGGGGTGATTTAGTGGGAGTGGTCGTGCTTTTTAGCAGGGGGTTGAACTAGATGACCTCGTGAGGTCCCTTCCATCCCTATTATTCTATGATTCTATGATTTTGATTTTAAGGAAGCACTTAGCAAAGTGCCACATCAGAAGCTAACATTTGAGTATTTGGAAATGTGTTTGCATTTAGGATTTCCTAACTACTAAGGCTAATGGAGGATATCAACTCACATGCAAAGTGATGGGAAAAGTAGAAGAAAATGTTTTCATAGAAATGTAGGACTAGAAAGGACCTCAACAGGTCATCTAGACCTGTTCACTGCACTGAGGCAGGACTAAGTAAAATATAAACAATCCATGATGGGGTTTGCGGTGGGGCAGTTGCCCTGCACTGGCAGAATAAGGGTTAATGAAGGCCCTGAGAGAGCAGCCAATCGGGTGAGAGGGTCAGTAAGAACCCAGGACAGGATACAAAAGCTGGTTGCAGAGGCAGACCAGGGATAGTCTCCTTCTCCCTGTGGGCAGCAGGACTCTGAGGAGCATTGGGCCAGAGACCTGGAAGAGGTGGCCTGGAGACAACCCTATGAAAGGGAGCTCAGGACTAACACTGCTGGGGCTTGAGAGGAGCCAGAATGAAGTGGAGGAATGTGGTGACTGTAGGAGCTTGGAAGGAGCCTGAAGGAAGCCTGAGAGAGGCAGAGGTAGCAGAAGGTACAAGCGCTGCAGGGAAATGGCCCAGGAGACCTTCTTGGACTGGGATTGAGGCAGTGTATGGTGTATGGGGTCCCTGAGCCAGGGCCTGGAAAAGTGGATGGGCTTGGGTTCCTCCCTTCATCCCCCTGTACTGCTGGTAAGCAGAGAAGAAACTGAGGCAGCCACTGCTACTAAGTGGGTTGCCAAGATTGGACTTTCCCAGGAAGGGAGGTAACTGAGGGCAAGTCTATACTGATGGTGGCAAAGTCGCCGCCATCAGTGCGATCTTCAGGTTTTGATTGAAGCGTCTGTGTAGACGTGCTCAATCGATAACCGAACAGGAGCTGGAACACCAGCTCGATAACTGCACTTACACTATGCCGACCTATGCCATTTCCGGTCAGCTTAGTGTAGTCTGTAAGGAGAATTTAAGAAGTCGGTGGGAGATATGCAAGCTATTTTATGTACCTTGCATATCTCCCATCGACTGCTGCCGAAAATGACAGTAAGTGTAGACTATGGCTTGGACTGGGATTCGGCTAGAGGGCAGGGTTGCCCTGGAAAATGCAGAGAAACACAGACAACACCGGACTCTAGGGAGGAGGGAGTGGACGGACTGGAGTCTAATTCCCCAAATACCATTGCCAAGGGCGCCCGCCAAGAGGCTGGGCTGAGGGGTCCATGACAGTGTGTTTGTCTACTCTGTTATTAAAAATCTCCAGTGATGAAGATTCCACAACCTCGTTAGGTAACTTGTTTGTGCTTAACTACCCTTACAATTAGGAAATTTGTCCTAATGTTTAAATTGAATTTCCATTGCTGCAATTTAAATCCATTCCTTTTTGTCCTGTTCTCAATGGATAAGCATATCAATTTATCACCATCCTCTTTATAACAACCTTTTGCAAACCTGAAGACCGTTATCATGTCCATCCTTAGTCTTCTGTTCTCCAGACTAAACAAACCCAACCTTTTCAATCTTTCCTCACGGGTCACCTTTTTTAGACCTTTAATTTTCGATGTTGCTCTCCTCTGGACTTTCTCCATTTTTGTCCATATCTTGCCTGAAATGTGCTGCCCAGGAAACAGTATACAATACTCGAATTCAGGCCTTATCAATGCTGAATGGAGTGGAAGAATTAATTCTCATATGTTGCTTCCAATATTCCTGCTAAAACACATCCCAGAATGGTATTTGGTGGGGATTTTTCCCCTATATTGTCACACTGTTGACTCATATTTAGTTTGTGATCTATTATAACCCCTTGTTCCTTTTCTGAAGTACTCCTTCCTGTCCATTTTGTATTTGTGCAATTGATTACTCATTCCTAAAACAGACAAGGAGTCTTGTGGCACTTTTAAAGACTAACACGTTTATTTATCGCATGAGCTTTCATGGGAGAAAATCCCCCTTCGTCATATGCTTGAAGATGGAGAACTTCATCTTCAAATGTCTGATGAAGTGGGATTTTCTCCCACGAAAGCTCATGCGATAAATAAATTTGTTAAACTTTAGAAGTGCCACAAGACTCTTTGTTTTGCTGAACTAGACTGACACGGTTAACCCCTTGGAACTCATTCCTAAGAGTAATATTTTGCATTTGTGTTTATTGAATTTCATCCTATTTATTTCAGACCATTTTTATAGTTTGTCAAGATCATTTTGAATTTTAAACCTGTCCTCCAAAGTGCTTGCAACCCCTCTCAGCTTGGTATGATCTGTAGATTTCATAAGTATATTCTTTATGCTGTTATCCAAGTTATTTATGAAGATATTGAATAGAACCAGACCCAGGACAGCTCCCTGTTAGACCTCACTGAGTGTGCCCTTCCAACTCAAATGTGAATCATTGACAACTGCTCTGAGTATGCTTTTCCAACCAGATGTGCACTCAGTTTATAGTAGTGAGTCTGGATTATATTTCTTTAGTTTGTTCACATGAGACAGTATCAGAAGCCTTATTACAGTCAGTCTATTGCATCTTCTGCTTTCCTCCCCATTCACAAGGCTTGTTACCCTGTCAAAGAAGAGTATTAAGTTGGCTTGACATATTCTATTCTTAATAAATCCATGTTGACTGTTACATATTACCTTTATTTTGCTCTTGAGGCTCAATTTTTTAAATTATTTGCTCTATTATCTTTCTGGGTATTGAAGTTAAACTGACTGGTGTATAATTCCTTGCATTGTCCTTATTCCCCTTCATATAGATCGATACTATATTTGTCCTTTTCCAGTCCTCTGATACTCTGCTGTCCTCCATGAATCTCAAAGATAATTACTAATGCTCAGATCTCTTCAGCCAGTTCCTTATATATTCTAGGATGTATTTCTGAGGCCCTGCCAATTTGAAGACATCTAATTTATTTATGTAATTCTTAAATTGTTCTCTTCCTATTTTAGCCTCAGATCCTACCCCATTTACATTGGAATTCACTATGTTAGTTATCTAATCACTGCTAATGTTTTTTGTGAAAACTGAAACAGAAAAGGATCACTTCAGCCATTGCTGAGTTTTCTGCTATTGTCTTTCCATCCATACTGAGCAAGGATTCTCAAACTTTTTTTAGTGGGACCCCTTTGAAAATATTTCAGGTTGTGATGACCCGTCCCATGCAGGCCATCCTTACTGTTGTGCATGGGGCACTGACAGCTCACAACCCCCCCGCCCTTCCCCGAGGGGAATTGGTCATGACCTCCAGGTTAAGAATCTTTGACATTGAGTAAAAAGTTTTCCTGGGGTAGAAATTGGCTAACAGATAGGGAAAACTAATCATCAGTTTTTCCTTTTCACCTGAATACAACAGTTTTTGTGGAAAAATCAGTAGATTTGTGTTCTCCTTTTTCATGTTTACCTACCTTCAAAGCCATTCGGTTTTTCTTGAGGAAAAAAGGATCACTTTACTGCTCCCTTCATCCGTCACAACAGATGAAGCATTTTACATGCTATTGAAATGCAGCCAACTCTGGGGTGGAACACCATAGCATTTTAATAGTGCAGGACAACATTAGATTTAGCCCTAATTTAAAAAGGTACAATCTCAATGAACATGACAACAGGAGAACATAAATCTGCTCCTTGCTAATTCATATTGATGCCTGCCTATAAACTTCCCATTTGGTACCATTTAAAAAACTGTAGTAAAAGCTGCTTAATGCATGATTTTTTTCTTTGAGTATGACCATAATCCTGAATGGCTAACACAAAGACACATGCACTTACAAAGGTGTAAATTGTTTGCCTTAAAGGTAATGAGGCACATTTATCTGGAAAAGCAGAATAGAATGACATTCTGACCCATCTCCAGTCCTATATAACAGCCCTTAAGTAGGCTGGTCAATCAGTGAAGTTCCACCCATTTAGACCAGGGCTGAATATGGCCCAAGCTGTTTAGGACTGGAAATGAAGTACACAAGAGGCTAGATTTTCAGCTGGTGTCGATCAGTGCTGCTGCGTTGTTTTGAATGGAATGAAGCCAAATAACACACCAGCTGAGGACCTAGCGGAATATCTCTATAAAACCTCAAAGGGAATTAGGTAAGCAAAATTGAACTGTCCAAATTGGAATCTGGCTTGGATGGAAGAGCTAACAGCCACTGACTCTTGCAAAAGGTGGCGTATGATCTCTAATGACCACACTTGGTCAGGGTCTTGGCTTTGTCTCATCCAAAACCTGAGAAGAAAATGTTGGTTTGTTGCAGAAAAATACAGCAAGCTTGGTAAATGTGTCCAAATCTAACAAGTTTTTTGAACACTAAGCAGATTCTGAAGAATAACACTGGGGAGCTATTTATGGGTTTAGCACTTTAAAATAATAGCCTGACAATTATTAATTTCATTCGTACATATTGCACTAACTCTAAGTCATGAGGCTCTCATTGGTATTAACCATCTCATTACTTTATGAACATACCTCCAGCTAAGCAGCTCTTGGGCAACCTTAAATTCCATAGAAAACGATGACACCACATTAAAATAGCCTGCATCCTGGATACAGGATATATTTCCAGCTGATAGTGCTGGCTAATTATTACTGATAAGAACAGACGATGCACTAGCTCTTGTGTGAAGTAATCATGCCCTTTTTACAGGTGTCACGCATGGAAGTGTTGCCCATGTCCAAAAGTAGCAATCCTTTTATACTACCGTATTCTCCTCTGTCTCCTGTGCCAAGACTAGTTTCCACTGGTTACTTCTCATCACATTCACTGCTGATTGTGTACTGACTTTGTCTACCTTACTACCATGCACACCTATGTAGGGATGGCAGGATTTAACCCAAAGACTATAAATATTGTTCCTATTCCCATTGAATTTACATAATTTTACAATTAACAGGTTACAGTTTGACTCATTTTTAGAGTGGGTTCCAGCATTTCTTAGCTACATTAATGTAGCAAATATTAAATGGGAACATAAATTCAATGTTGGTGCACAGTATCTCAGTGAAAACAGTGTAGATATTTGAGACAAACCATAACATAGTATTTTTCTGTGTAATTTCAATCTTTAATTTATAGGCATCTGTGCCTGAAGGGCTTCACAAAAACAGACTCAAAACATTATTGCTCTATTCGTTGTAAATTTGCTTAATTAGATCCCAGAGTGCTGGTACAGTTTAAAAATCCCAGCATGCATCACAGAAACTACCCAAGTCAAACAAATAAGGAGAAAGAAATGATGGGGGGGAGGGGGAGAACAAACCTACTCTTACCTCTGAAGGATGCTGGTGATATTGAGGAGAAGAAAGTCCCTTGAGCTTTCACTGGGGAAGCCATGGCTTTCAGATTTTGAAGATTATACCACAGTATGGTTGGCAGAGATGGAGTCGTTAATCTCTTTTGTTATGGTGGGATGCAAGGCAACATCTGACCATAAAGAAAAGAAGATTCTTGGTTATTCAGGGCCTCAACCTGTTCCCATTGACTTCACTGGGAGCAAGATCATGCCTATCACATTTTCTTTTGCAAGCTTTCAAATCATTCAAAACTAAAAGCTTCTTCATAGGAAGAGCTGACAGCTCCCAATATAATGATTAATAAAAGGCCAGATTCTGCTCCCTCATGTTAAGTAGGATCTGACTTCCAAGGTAATCCCATTGGTTTGTTAGGGATTATTTGCCTAGTAAGGTACTATTAAATGTGAGTTTAGGCAGTGGTTCTCAACCAGGGGTACGCATATCCCTGGGGGTAGGCAGACGCCTTCCAGGGGGTATATCAGCTCATTTAGATATTTGCCTTGTTTTACAACAGGGTATATAAAAAGAATGAGCTAAGTCAGTATATACAGACAATGACTTGTTTATACTGTTCTCTTTATTATACACTGAACTGTAAGTACAATATTTATACTTTAACATATGGTAAAAATGAGAGTTAGCACTTTTTCAGTAATGATATACTCTGACACTTTTTTGTATTTTTATGGCTCATTTTTGTACGCAAATAGTTTTTAGGTGAGGTGAGACTTGAGGTACGCAAGATAAATCTGACTCCTGAAAGGTGTACAGTAATTTGGAAAGGTTGAAAACCACTGAATTTGGGAAGCAGAATCTAAGCCTTAAATAATCTTTATAACACCTCTGTGAACGACTGGAAGTATTGTTAAAGTCATTTTACAGCATGTTAAACCGAGGCCTAGAAGGGTTAAGAACCTTGCACAAGTGAGTCAATAGCAGAGTAGGAATAGAACACCAAACTCCTCTGGCACCAAACAAAGTTTCCTCTCTCAAATTTCTAATTCCCAGGTCTGGAAGCAAATTAGCGAGAGACTTGATACTACAAGTTACCATCATTGGAAATAAGACTTGAGAATAGCCAGTGAATGCTGTAATTTGAACCATTGTCAGTGAAATACAAATCCTTTGGAAAGTTTTGAGTTGAATCAAACCTTTTAGAATATCTTAAAGGTTTTTTCCCCTCAAAGCATTGTTTTTCAAGGAAAATGTATCTAGGGAAAAAAGTTAATGCTAAAGAAGACACTACTTTGAAAGCTGCCTTTCATTTAGAAATATCCAGTAAATATAACAAAATAAACTCAATAGCACAGAAGATATATTTTTCAGAAATGAATGTAATTTGTAGATCCAGAAATTATATATTCTGTTCTAAAAGTCCTACCTAACAGGAATTTTTGGAGGATAAATGCCTTTAGGATTATGAAGCGCTTTGAGATCTACTGATGAAAAATGCCAGATAAGAGCCAGGAATTATTATTGTGCTTCCATCAAAGTCAATACAAAACTTTCACAAAGTTCAGTTGCAATCAGAATCAAGCCCTAAAACCGGAATCTATGACGTTAGTAAATTTAATAAACTAAAATTTTCTGTACTTACTTTTTATTGGAATTCAATAGCCTAGAGGCATTTCAGCAGCTAAAACAAACAAAATGGATTGTTTTCCTACTTTAATTTATATCCTTTTAAATATAAAAGTCTTCAAGGCTATGTCTACACTTGAAAAGTTTAAGTCTACTTAACAAGTCGACTTTAACTTTTCAAGTTTAGACAAGGCTTTGTGGCTCCCCGCTGAGAAGGGACCCATGGGTCCCTTCCCCCAGGAAGCCGGGGTCCCAGCAAGAAGGGAGCTGGGCTCCTCTTTTCCTGGGACCTGCGCCGGTCCCGGCAAAGAGGGAGCCACAGCTCCTTTCTCGCTGAGACTCGCGGCTTCCTGGCAGAAGGGAGCCGCAGGTCGGAACTGGGGCTCCCTTCTTGCCGGGACCCCCATGCAGGTCCCGGGGAGAAGGGAGCATCGGTTCCCTTCTCCCTGGACCCCCATGGGTCCGGGCAAGAGGGAATCTGCCGGTACTCCAACTGACAGGGGAGTCAGATCCCCAGAGGTTCCCCTGTCAGCTGGAGTGTGGGGCCGGCAGCTGCTGGTGCTCCTGCTGACAGGGGAACCTCCGGGGATCCCCTGTCCAGGAAGCGCTGCTCCGTTCTTGCCCGGACCCCTGCGGTCCGGGGAGAAGAGAGTGGGGCTCCCTTCTAGCTGGGACCCGTGATCCTGGGGAGAAAGGAGTCTGACTTCCTTCTCCCCGGGACCATGGCCCCGTTCGACTTAGAGAATAAGTTGACCTAGGGCGGCCATACTGTCTTTAGGTCAACTTAACCATTCGACTTAAAAGTGAAGTCGACCTAAAGACCAGTAGTTATTAAGTCAATTTAAGGAGCTGCTTAAGTAGACTTAATGAAAGCCAGGTGTGGACGCGGCTTAATTTAAGTTGACTTACGCCTCCTTAAGTCGACTTAAATTGCCAGTGTAGACGTAGCCTATGTGCTTTCATTTGAGCAAAATTCACTGAATGTGATGGCAATTGGTGGCAATTGGTGATAAATTTAAAAGTGTACTTTTACAATGAGTGCTGAGTCAATTGGCTTGAAAAGAACTTTCCCAGTTTTCAAAATGTGGAATTCTCTTAGAACCAGTGTAGAAACTTGAAAACTGGTGAAACTCATATAGGGTATCCTCTGGTCCACCATCAATTTCTTTACCTTCCTTTGGACTCACTGAAGATAAACTATCATCAGACCATCATCTTAACTCTTCCTTTGTTTATAAATGTGACTTGTAGGCTTACAGTTCCTCTACCTACAATCACCGTATGGGGCTGTCAATCAACTATTAACAGTTTCACATTCACATCAATCCTTCAGTGGATTCTTGCAAATGTTAAGCTACCCAATGTCTCAGGATCTCAAAACCAAGTATTTTAGTAATCAGAAACCAATAAAAAGAAGTGTTTCAGAGCTGCTGACCAAAAGTTATTGACAAGGAATGTTATCTGGCCTCTAAAGATCTGACATTATGGATAATAGTAAAATCTTTAAAAAAGAAGAAAAAATGAATGAAGGTAAGTTTGGCCTAGGAATCTGATGTGTGTACAAAATCTTTCAAAGAAACTTTGGGAAAAGGATAGGTGGCTAGGTTTGTTTGTTTGTTCTTCATCAATTGCACTGCCAAAATAAATTAGCGCAGGCTTGGGTAGTCATTCTCATGAGCTTAAGTGACCTTTAAATTCCTTGAGATGAGCATCGTGTCTCAAGAAAGACAGCTTAGATCCAATAGGTGATCCAGACGCTCCACTCGGAGGAGAGTGGGTGCAGCTTCCTTATGGTATTTTAACCAGACAGTTGTTTTTTGTTTTTAGAGGCTTCTGCCCAAGGCTACAGCTCTAATGCTCAAGCATTTTACACTTCTCTGCTGTGGATCGCTGAGGTAGAGGGTGACTCACAGTGGGAAATGTAGACATGTGGCAGGAGGTTGGAATAGAGTATATCCTTGCTTGAACAAACAAGGAGTCCTGTGGCACTTTTAAAGACTAACACATTTATTTATCGCATGAGCTTTCGTGGGAGAAAATCCCACTTCGTCAGATGCTTTGAAGATGGGGAACTTACAGAATGGGAGGAAATTAAATGCTTTGCTTGAAGACATCCTATATGCCACAATTTGGAGTGCTGTCGTTGCAGCTTTAGTGGTGATTTATAGATGGGACAAGAAAAACATTCATACGGCACTGTAAACCAGTAACAATTCAGAACCTGAGCTGGCTTGTGTTGTACAAGATTACTGTTATAAGAACATAAGACAACAGCCCATCTGGCTTTTGACAGAGACCTGTACTATATGCTTCAGTGGAAGTTGTAAATCCCAAGTAATGTACTTAATTGTGCAAATAGTATATCTGCCATGGGGTTGAGGGCCTAAGGGATTTCTTTCTGAACCCAGCTGGTAATCATTTTATGCCCTGAACGATAAGTGTTTATCACTTAAAATTTTATACAAGCTTGTTCAATGGCCATTTCTATTCTTATATTTATATTTTGCAGACTTGAAGCAGATATGAGAGGAAAATCTTACAGATGTTCCGCTTGCTTTTTGAAACTTACTAACCTGTTTGCCTCAGTTGTCCAGTTCATTCTTTCATCATTCCTATAAACTTGCCCCAGCCACATCTGAACTGATCCTGTCATGTAGCAGTAAGATCTGAATCTTTTCATCTATAATTATCGAAGACCCATTTATGCCTAACAAGATTGACCCCAATCCTCTTGGATATGACACAAAACAGCTCCCCATCTGTACAAATTTCTGTACTGTAATACTTCCTTTGGTTCTCAGTCTGTAATACCCTCTATCCTCCATGATGAGATGGGAGAATTTCATCAGCTCATGGTAAAAATGGACATATATCATTAGGATGATTGGTAGTTTCCTTTATTGGCTGCTCAATTTCAGTGAACGTCCCCCCTCCCTCCCCAAAGGCTTTGGATGACCCTTTATTAATCTATACAGACTCTCTTCAAGCTTTTCTCTGAGATGTATTCCATAGGACCAGTAGAGTCTTGCTTAATTGTAGCTGATTACATTGTGCTTCAGAGCTGGGATTCCCATACAGAAGCAAAGCATTGATCTCCCTTTGGTAATTTTCTTGTGCTGTCACGTTCTTGTTTTTTGGGCTTCCTTCCAATCCAGTCTCAGCAACAGATGTGACTAAATGTGTGTGTGTGTGTGTGTGTGTGTGTGTGTGTGTGTGTGTGTTAAGCATGGGTTATAAAGCTATTGTACTATATCCTATTTTGAACATCTAAATGTGCTGATTACATCCTTCTGTTCCAGGTTACTAATCAGCTTGCCTGGTTATGGGATATACCCATGGTAAGGTCTTGAATGAACAAACAGAATTTGTTGTGCCCCTAAATGCTTCCTTTCCCTGCTCTTAGGGAATCCCATCTGTTTAATTTTAAAGCAGTACTCACTGTCTCCCTAGGCCCAAAGTAATGATAAATTAGATAAGTCTAAACAACCATCGATTTTGGGATTTACCGGTGAACACAATGGAAAAACCAAAACAGAAGTTACCAAGAATAGCACTGATAACACTCATTTGAAAGTCGCCTTTGGTCTTAGATCAAAAGGAAGTGAGCAGTTCGTTACAACAATGCCCTAAATCTTGTAATATTTAACAAGTCAGGTTCCAGCTGTCTAAAAGACATCAAAGATGCAAGAGGAAAATCTGGATGTCCACATCGTGGAAACTCACTTGAGGTGCTAAGATGATGTGGCCATACTGTCCTTGAGCCTGCCATATGGCAATCTGTATCGCAGACCATATCGGCTATGGTTTAGTTGAGCAGCGGCACTCATGTTCACACTCTATTCTCCAAAGCAAAAACCTTGATTGACATTGTTTTACTTCACTCTCCTAGGCCAATTGACATGCCTTACTCTGATGACATGCCTTACTCTGCTTTCCTATACCATCTCAGAGTTATTGTTTCCCACGCTGTCCCTTCTCTCTCAGGTCCGTATTTCAGTTCCTAAAATACCTGATGTGGATCTCAGTGGACTTTGAATCAGGCCCAAAGACTCTAACTCATAGATTTTTAAGGTCAGAAGCAACCACTATAATCATCTAGTGAGTCTGACCTCTTGCACAATGCAGGCCACAGAACCTTATCTCACCTGCTCCTGAGATAGATCCTTAACCTGTGGCTGAATTGCTGAAGTCCTCTAATCATGGTTTAAAGATTTCAAGTTACAAAGACTCTACCATTAGTTTAAACCTGCAAGTGACCCATACCCCACGCTGCAGAGGAAGGCAAAAAACAGTAAGGTCTCTGCCAATCCCAACCTCAAATATGGCAATCAATTAGATGCTGAGCATGCGGGCAAGACCCACCAGGTAGGTACCTGGAAAGAATTCTCTGTACTAACTTAGGCTATGTCTACTCTGAGTAATTTAAGTCGACTTTAACTAAGTTGACTTAACTAAGTCGACTTTAAGTCGACTTAGTTAAGTCGACTGAGTGTGTCTACACTGAAAATTAAAGTCGACTTAGGGGGGAACTTACAAAGTTGACCTAGAGCGTCCACACTGGATGCTCTAGGTTGACTTTGTGGGGCTAGGGGGACCTAGGGCAGGTCCACGGTGGCAGGGGGGGCACCCCTTGCCCAATGTCAGGGGGCTCAGCCTTTGCCCCATTGTACCCATGTACAATGGGGCAAAGGGGGACAGGGACCCTGGCAGGGCATAGGGGCTGGGTGGGCAGGGATCTGTCGTGCGGTGTGGGGGGGACATGCCAGGCTCCCTGTGGGCCTCCCCCTCCCCGCAGGGAGGGCATTGGTGCAGCCCTGGGGTAGCCCTATTTCGACTTAGGGCTACCCCACGTCTACACTGGCTTAAGTCGACTCTAGGGAGTCGACTTAAGCCTTAGGTCTAATAGAAAGGAGGTTTAATAAAGTTGACTTAATTTTAATTGTCGGCTTTATTTTCCTTAAGTCGACTTAAGCAAAGTGTAGTGTAGACGCAGGGTAAATTAAGTCGACTTAAGCAAGCTTAAGTCCACTTAATTTACCAGTGTAGGCGCAGCCTGAGAACCCTCCCCATCTAGTGTCCAGTCTCTGACTATTAGGGTTTTTGCTAGTAGCAGTCACCACTAGGCCACATGTAACTGTAGGCCCATTGTACCACCTCTCCGTAAACTTATCAAGCTCAGTCTTGAAGCCAGCTAGGTTTTTTGCTCCTCCCCTCTGCTTTTGTTGGCATGCTGTCCCAGAACTTCACTCCTCTGATTGTTAGAAAAAAATCACTTAATTTTGAGGCTAAACTTGTTAATGGCTAGTTTATACTCTGGTGTAGCAAGGAGAGGCAGTCGGCCTCTGAGCAGGGCACCACAGGGCTCCTGCACCCTCCTGCTGGACAGAAGAACCACCTACATGGGGCCAGTGCAGGAACCTGAAGGGTGGACTCAAGGAGAGAGGGGACAGTATAAAATGCTGGACAGAAACCCCACCAGGGGAGCCTCCCAGGAGACGGGCAGACCGGCCCCGAGAGCTCCCTCCACGGGAAGGCCTTAACCCTCCTCCAGGGGTGGTAGAGGAACCCTGGGGCAGCCAGGAGGCAGGGCCTTACCTATACTCCCCTCCAGGGGAGAAGCTAGAAGAGCTACCCTCGGTGGAGGAGCTGGGAGGAGAGAGAGAGAAAGAGAGCGAGAGAGAGAGGCAGGCGGTGGATGGCCCCTGCGACTTGGACGAGCTACCCTCCATGGAAGACTTGGGGGGCCTGAGAGAGGGGCCTGTGGCAGATGGTCCCTGCGACTTGGAGGAGCTACCATTGGCGGACAGTAACGAGGGGTTGCTGGACCTTCCGCCCATGGACAGTGAGGGCCTGACCGGGATACCGTAGGCTGTCTACCCGGACGTCTACAGGACCCAGGTAGCTGGGCGGAGGCAGACTCTGGGTGTTTGCCTTGCCCTACTTGAAGGGCTGGAAAGCTAATGACTTTGGGTCCTTGTCTCGCCCTGCTTGAGGGCCTGAACTGCCGACAGTGGTCCTCGACCCTACTACACCTGGTATGCAGCATCTTTTTTTTAAAATCATGTCTTTTCTTTGTCATGCTACTAGTAAAACTGAGACACTGTAAATTCTCTGAAAACCAGTGTGCTTTCAGCCCCATAGATGCATGCAACCCTCTTCAGTAATGTAGTATGAGGAAATAATCATGCCTTAAGCAATAACTAGAGAAATCTCTAATCAGAAGTCCCTCTTTTCATTAAATTTCCCCTGCAACACATCCTGGTCCTGTCTAGTGATTGTGGACAAGAAGAACTCTATAAACATTCCTGTATCATCTGCTTTACCACTCTTGTCACAGAATAAAAACTTTTGTTTTTCCCAACCATCCTAAAAATACACTGGCAGCTAACTATGGAGCTATTTCAACAAGTTACAGTCCGGTGCAAATCAATGACACAGTTTTCAGTTGTATGGGAACCGAATGATATCTATTCCATCTCTGTGAAATACTTCAATGACCTAATCCGTTCTATTCCCAATGGAAAATGGGTGCCAGTGATTTTTATCCACATAATATTTTCAACCCGTATGCCTTTTCTCCAGTCCAAACATAAGGGTGTCTTTCCCCCTTCTAGTAATGGGAACTGGAAAAGAGATGGTGTATGAGCTTGTCTGCCTTTTCCTACCATGCGTTGCATCCATGCAGTGTACAAAAGTTTGGGTAGTCCATCAGGACTGTAAGAAACCTTGCCAGATTTTTGACTGGGTGAACTAACTAGTTATGGTTTTCTTTACAGCGTTTATTGTCAGCCTGAAAAATAATCCTTCTATCTGCAAAATCTGGACCCCAAACTCTGGTTCTTTCCTTCTAGGATTGGGAAAACTTCCAGGAATCTCATGTTCTTTGTTAGTTCCAGCAATCCCCCACAAGTCAGCTATTTCTCAAGAAAAACATGCCCCAGTAGAAATAAAATGCTGTAATACTATTCTTCATTTATGTAGCATCTTGAATTCTGAAGGATCCCAAAGTGCTTTATCAACTAATGTAGTGGGCTATGTCCTCAGCTGGAATCAACTGCTGTACCTCTATTAATTTTAAAAGGAGCTATACCAGTTTACAGTAGCTGAGAATCTGATCCATGATTTCTGTATCTATACTACCGATTTACTACACTAGCTGTATAAATGTAGTTTTCAGGTTTGGAATGAAGCAAATATTTAATAGCAATAAAGCAAAAGTATACAACAGCTTAGGATAGGAATAGAAGGAATTACGGTATCCATTGGAAATGCCAGGGGAATTTTAGGAAGTCAGCAGGCACATACCCAAATGGAGTCTGACTAGGTGTCAGAGCTAACATGCCCCTATTTTGTAAAAAGTGCAATGGGGTTCTTAATGATCAAAAATGGTGAATACTTGTTTTACATCCCATCCAGAAGTCAGCTATTTCCCAACTAGATTAATAGGTGTTTTGGGTATTCAGCACCTTTTAAAATTAGGGTGTATGGGTCTCAAATTGAGTGCTCAAAAGAGTGGGGCACCCAAAATTGAAGGCCATCTTTGAATTTGGCCTTTGAAAGCAGAATCAGCTAAACCAGAACAAGGCACTCTTATTCTGAAATAATAGCATAGTGGTAGCACTCTTGGTATACACTAGGATGCTAGAGGTGCATGCTACAGACATTGTGTTCATAATGCCATTGGCAGCACCAGGTAATATGTTCCATTGGAGCAGCAATGGCTAGAAGCAAAAAAAAAAAAGAATTTTCCGTTAGTCATTCTGCACACATTTCTCCTTTTCTGACTGCTTTTCATTTGCCATTCTGTGCATGTTGCTGAATGAGGCCATTTGCTTTTTAAATGCTGGTGCTTTTAAAACTCTATGGGTACGTCTACACTTAGAAATTAAGTCAACTTAAGGAGGCTTAAGTCGACTTAATTTACTCCGCGTCTACACTGGACTTTCCTTAATTCGACGTAAGCTGCTCCTTAAATTGAATTAAGGAAAAGTTAGTTCGAATTAATAACACGTCGTTATAATTCAAACTAGCTCTTAAGTCGACTTCATTAAGTCGACTTAAGCCAGTGGAGATGTGGAGTAGTGCCTAGTTGGACCTTTTTAAGTCGACTTAATAAGGCCAAAAAGGGGCCACGTCTACACTTGAAAAGTTAAGTCGACCTTTGTTAAGTGAACTTAATAAGGTCCACTTTAAGTCGATTCAAAGCCGACCTTATTAAGTCGACTTCATAAAGTTGACCTAACTTTTCAAGTGTAGACATGGCCTATTTGATTTATTCTGTGGTATCTGATGTTGTCTGACATCATTTTTAAAATGCCAGAAATAACTTAGTTTAGCATCCATTTTCATGCACATTAATTGGTTTCTGTACATTGCCCTGTTCTGTTGAAAGGTGGCATGGCAAATCATTGGTGCATTCAGACGTTATGCATTGTAGTAGGTGGCCAACCACATGTAGTGCAGTATTGTATCCTAGGCAAAAACTGCATTTGGTGTCACGTATAAGCAGCCTATAATGGCAATTCCTGGTGGAATCATTTATATACTTTTTTTACAATTATTCCTGCCAATATGGTTTTTAAGGTGGTTTCCTGAGCCTGTGTTAAGCAGGTTTCCTTTTTTTAAGCATGTTACAAACACATGATTTAGGACAGCAGGAACACAGATGTTTTACTTTGAAAAAGTCACCATTAATGGTGTTTGAGGTTTAAATGTTTTGTGACTTAATAACTTTTGTATCAACTGTGCTCCATTTACATATTAAAAGAAGTTTTCTTCCTAGTTGTTGGCTCTGCACACTTGACCTAAGCTTCAAGTGTCAAACTGGGCTTTTTCCTTCATGTACATCATTCTTAACACAGACTCTGCAGGCCAGATTCTAACCTTAACAACACCTGTTCAACCAAATTGTTTTAAAATCAAGATCCCAAGTAAAACCTGTGCAAGCTGATTGCTTCAAGTGAGGTTGCGTCTGATCAGAATTTAGTAAATGCAGCTACTGATGCATAAGTGTAGCAAGGTGACATGGCCACCCTCTGAGATTGACAGAAGGTACACAATCTGCCCCTTGGTGGGCAGGACCTGTTCTATTGGAATCAGGGGGATGGGACAGGAACAGGAAGAACAAAAGGCAGGCCCTGCCTCTCAGCTGAGCTGAGGCCATTGAGGGAAAGAGATGCATTCTATTGGAGCCTGAAGAGGACCCAATCATACCAAGGATCTGCAAGAACTGCCGACCAATTGAGGGGCTGAGAAACTGCTCAGGCTACTGCACGTCATATCCCCTGAGATAAAAAAGGACCCTCATGAAAGAGACCAAACCCAGGGGACATAGGATTTAGCCTAGGGGATGTAGGACATAGCCCAGGGGAGCTAGACTACAGACTGGTCAGGTACTAGACTGAATCTGTCATATGTTTCAGCTGGGTCCCTGCTGACCCAGTGGTGGAACCCTCTGCCACAGCTGGGACCCTGGGCTGGGACAAGAGGCAGAAGGGAGGGTCTGGGTTCCCCTTCTTCCCTCCCTCCCTCCCCTGCTGCTAACCTCACCTCTAGGGTGGCAGCTACCTTACCATAGACCAGGAGTCCTGATTGCTGGCTCTTCCCTGCCCTAAGGCCAAGGCCCTTTTAGACTGTTTGGTGCCCCATCCTGCCTGAGGGCTTGAGGTCCATAGGCTATCTACTAATCAGCTCAGTGCAAAGGGGCCTGAGTTTTTGTGCTAGCTAATAACCCCTTTTGAGGTGACACAGTGAGGAGGCATGGTCACTCTTGGGGTGCGTCTACACTTGTAAATTAAGTCGACTTAAGCTTCCTTAAGTCGACTTAATTTATCCTGCATCTACACTACAGTTTCCTTAAGTCGACTTAAGGAAAATAAAGTCAACTTAATGAAAATTAAGTCAACTTTATTAAACTTTGTTTTAATTCGACTTAAGCCAGTGTAGACATGGGGTAGCCCTAAGTCAACTTAGGACTACCCCAGAACAGAACCAATGCCCTCCCTGCTGGGGGGGGGGGCACAGGGGGAGCCTGGCATGCCCCCCCCACAGGGCAGGGCAGAGCCTTGCCCAACCTGCCCCTATGGCCTGCCAGGGCCCCTGTCCCCCTTTGCCCCATTGTACCTACTTACAATGGGGCAAAGGCTGAGCCCCCAGCACTGGGCAAGGGGTTTCCCCCCTGCCCACGTGGATCTGCCCTAGGTCCCCCTAGCCCCTAGAAGTCGACCTAGGCATCCAGTGTGGACACTCTAGGTTGACTTTGTAAGTTTCCCCCAAAGTCGACTTAAAATTTAAGTATAGACTCACTGAGTCGACTTAGCTAAAGTTGACTTAAATTTCCAAGTGTAGACATAGCCATGGAGACTAATAGAGAGGGATGGCCACACATTCCTACAGGTCAGTTAGAGTAGAATTCTGTTAGCTTTTCTCCTAGCTATCTTGAATCTATAGGGTTAAAAAGAGTAGAAAGGAATAAATATGTGTCTTTATTACTAATTCCAGCAGATATGATTCTGAATACATAGAAGGAGCAAAGCTGTTGGGTAAGAAGAACAGCATCATTTTGCTCTGAAAGGTGACTGTATAGCTCCGGTCCAGCAAAGCACTTCAGCAGCTGCTTGGCTTTACGCACTAAAGTAGTCCTATGGACTTCACTAAATGCTTAAGATTGGGGTCCAGAGTACCAGGATGTGTAAAGGCCTTCCTCTCAGCAACCCATGCCTCATCATGTTCCAAAAAAACCATGGGTATCAGCCCAGTTTTGGTTCCATATCCAGATTTGAATGGGTAAGTCAAATACTTGATGAAAACGTGGGGAATCAAGGCATGGGTGGAGCTGTCCCATCATCCTCAGTAGCGTCCCCTGAAAATGGAAGGATCCATACAGGAGAACAATGGGGTGGTTGTGAGCATCCTGTGACTGGTTGAGCCCAAGTGTAACCACCATGCATTTAAGCATGGTTGGAACTTTACCCTCCTAAAAGGAAAATTTTTCAGTTGCACCAGGTGATTCTGAGCTCTGTTCTGCTCCTTCCCTGTGGAGCTCCTACTCATGTCAGTAGAAGCTGTGCACAAAATTTTAAAATGAAAGTAATTTCATGCAGATTATTTCGAAGACTTTTTAGATGTTTATGCCTACGTTTATTCTGACCCCTTGCCAAACCAGTATGATACACAATAATTAAGAAACCTATAGCAAAATATGGTACCAATCTCCTAAGACATGAATGCCCGACTGTTTACCACTTAAACACTTTTATGGTTTCAGTTGTAAGATTTGCAGGGACTGGTAATCTACAAGAAAATATATCATTTGTTTTATGTGGAAACTCAGCTGCTTGAAGAATAAGCCACAGCAAAGCTGGAAAATATGATGATATTTTCCTAACAAAGATTAAACAGTGCCAGCCCAGGTGTGTTCTCAGACCAGAGTACGTGCTGTAGACTTGTGAGAGGCCTGGGGTTGCTGCAAAGCTGAGGTGGATTGGGATGGGCTTAGTTCTGATTCTAGGGGCACGGCCAAATGTGCACACAGTGGCATTGACTTAAGGATGCTTCAGTCAACCTAAACAAAGCCACGTCTACCCTGGGCTTTTCTTAAGCCAACTTAAGGAAAGCTTAAGTCAACTTGATAACACCTCCTGGCTATGTCTACACTTACTAAAATTAGTTCAAATTCATTAGTTTGAACTAATTAATTCAAACTAATTTTAGTTAGTTCGAATTAACTTAATTTGAACTAGAAAAAATTACTTTGAACTAAGCAAGAGGCTTAATTTGAACTAACTAAAGCCATGGCTACACTAGGCTTTAGTTAGTTCGAATTAAGGGCTTCCTTAATTCGAACTAATAAGTTTGAATAGGGTATTCAAACTAAGGGTTAATTCGCACTAACTAGTTTGAATTAATCAGTGTGGCCATGTTAATTCAAACTAATTTCTTAGTTCGAATTAACCGGCCATTGAAATGAATGGGGATCACTAATTCGAACTAAGCAAGTACTTACTTAGTTTGAACTAATGTTCCAGTGTGGCCATGCTAGTTCGAATTAACTTATTCGAACTAATTTTAGCAAGTGTAGACATAGCCATAGATTTTAATTGTGGATCAGGTTTATACTTTTTATTTTCTTAAAGAAAGATTGATTCTCTTTGGTTGGCAACTGTTAAAATGTGTTGGTTTGCAACTAAGGATAGCCTTTACACTAAATTTAGTTTATTCTTTTTGGTAACCCGGATGATACACTAACACATTTAAGCAACTATACAGCTTACGTTACATTTATTCAGATATTTTTACATATTCTATTATGTTAGAAAATGGTGAAGGATGCATTTTATTTACTAGATTAATTTTGTAATTGTGATTTGTTATAAATTATTTGGATGGAAATTCAAATTATATTAGAATGCATGAAAACACCTTAAACATAAATAAAACTGCTTTCAATGTGCTTGGCATGTAAGAAGAAAAAGTTTATAAAAAACAAACACTTCTTTAAACAAAGGAAGCTTCATTTTTAATTAGTGAATTGAACTGATTGCTTCTGATCACCATGTCTTTTTGAGATTTTTAGAAGTAGTTAATCTCATCCTCTCAAATCTAGTTTGTATTCATACATTAGAAAAGAAAAACAATTTTTTCAGTTTCTAGTTGGTTTCTTAGCTTTGGCTGAATTGTTGACCTGATATTCTCTTAGTATTTCAACAAATTGTAACTCCAGGTGCATAGCCAGTGACTTTTGCCAGTTCAGTGGTATAACTTTTTATTAAAGCTTGGCAGAAAAACATGTTCACTTGATACTTTTTTATATTTAACTTAAAATATTTTAATACATTATGGTGAGTTTAGGCTTTAACATGGGTGGTAAAATTCAAAATTAATTTTAAATTTAAAAACTCTGATTTAAACTTTTAAAATTTTAAAAAAAATTTGTTTTAAATTGTCAGTTTTTATCTATATTGCCTATAGTACAGGTATTGGGAATGACTCTGAGACACATTCCTAGGGATGAGTTTGGCCCTAACTATTTCTGAAATTCGATTAAAAGGAAAAAATATAGAAATAGAGAAGAAGCATTTCTGAGGTCATTTTCCCAAGGCATCCAGCTGCAAATGTTAGTTAGCAGAGTTTGCATACATTCTGGTGCTTCAAACTCTTTTGCTTATAAAGGTATGTGTTCAGTTTTCTTTGGCTTTAACTGCACAGATTCATTTTTTATAAACAGACTTTACAATATAGTCCTCTTTATAATATGCCATTATATTAGTGCTGAACACCCTGTAGCCATCGTCTGTGGAAATCACACTTTCCTCATGGAGTCATGTGGAAAAGTCCTATAAATTGTAATAGAAATTGATAATCTGTTCTAGATGTTTTAGAAACCATCCTATAGAATTTAATAGGAAACTATATATCTTTGGTATAGACTTCTGCTAGATGGTTTTTAAAATAGATAAAATCTCATTCATGATTAAATTCAACTGGATTTGGGCAATTTCTGTAGAACTCTGTTGTATTTCAGTAAACTCCTATTGCTTTCATCCTGGTTAAATTATATAGGACTTTCCCATAAGGGTCTAGACAGGTCAGTAATGTGTATCTTTATCCAAATGATTTTGAAAGACAACAGAGTCTTGTGGCACTTTTAAAGACTAACAGATTTATTAATCGCATGAGCTTTCGTGGGAGAAAATCCCACTTCGTCAGACGCTTTGAAGATAGGAAAGTTACAGAGTGGGAGGAAATTAAATGCAGGGGAGTAGAAAAAACAGTGAAAAAGCAGCCAGTTACTTATTTTCAGTTCCTTGTACTGTTCCCCCGGGTTTTCTGAACCCAAAACTTTGGTGACTGATCTTTTTTATTTTGTGAAACTGTCTGGAAAACATCAGTGGGGGACACAACTCCTCCATCTGATATATGATTGGTACACACAAGTGCTTTCATTCAAAGATCCTTGTTTTTAAAGCACACATCAAAAATAACAATAGTCTAGAGCATGCCAGATATGGTTACCCAAGGTCTGAGGTTGTACTGAGTGGTCAGCATCAGGTTTCTGGTAGCTAGCCTTTCTCCTAGGCACTGGGAGTTGGATGTCAGCCTCTAGTTTGTTGAAATCTCTCTCTTCAAACTTCTCCAAAGAACAGACTTTAATCTTTTTATAGTTTGTTTAGAGCAAAGTCCATACATCAGAATAATCCCTCATGGGCTTACAATTTTCCTAGCAACAGCAAAAATAACTAATAATTCTACTTATAAGTAAAGCAACTCCGAGCAAGAAATTCATAGTTAGAGACAGCAATGTCAGCTATCCATACTCTCTCCCATTCCCATGAATCTGTAACTTTATCTATCCTTATTAGCAGGACTGCAGCTGTACAGTAATTTTGTTTGCTCTCCTTAGAAATTTCCAAATTGTTTTCAAAATGGCTATCGGGTTTTTTTTGTTTTTTTTTTTTTTATCAAAAGCTTCGTTTTTGGTAAGAAAATATATATCTGTATTGTTTTGTAAAAAGTTTGAACTTTTTTCCCCCTAAACCATTTGCCAATGGAAACAAAAATTGCCCAGCTGTAATCCTTTTTATTATTTGGCCACATCCTTTGCTGCATTTAACTTATTTGTGTTTTTGCTAAGTGCAATTTAAACATATAAGAAAAGAAGTCCCTACCACAAAGAGCCATAATCTAAGTGGTGTTGATTTGACTACTTTATGTAGCAATTTTTGCAAGCCTCAAAGTGGCATTTTAACCGGCGGTAAGCTACTTAAACAAAAAGATCACTTTACCTCATGCACTGCCTAATTGCAACCATCTCTGAGGTGGAACACAGCAGCTATTATAATGCCAACTACAGCCCTGCACAATATTTTTGGGACCATTAGTGAAGAAAAGCTTTCCCAATGAAGAAACGGGGACTTTTCTATACTTGGAATTTAATTACTCCTGTTGGAACCCTAAGGCAGAGGTCTCTAGACTCATGAAAAGTGACATGACATTTTTAATTATCACAGTCAGTCATTGGTTTATGTCCCATGAAAAAGATGGCTCCTCCAACAGCCCAATGTGCCATATCATTACGCTGGGTTTTTTATTTAACTCTGAGTCAAAGGAAAAAGCTGAATCACCAGCATCACATCCTTATTTTTCTAAACCTTCATTATTTTCTTGGTGATTTCCCAGCTATTGTGCTAGAGAGCATAGAGGTGGCTCCTATCAGATGAAACCTAAGGGTGTGTCTACACTAGTAAATTAAGTCGACTTAAGCAGGCTTAAGTCGACTTAATTTACTCTGCATCTACACTAGTTTCCTTAAATCGACTTAAGCTGCTGCTGCTGCTTAAGTCGACTTAAGGAAATTTAAAGTCGACTTAAGACCTACTTTTAAGTCGACTTACTGGTTAAGTTGACTTTATTAAGTCGACTTAAGCCACTATAGATGCAGAGTAGCCCTAAGTCGACTTAGAGGGCCCCCAGGGCTCCCTCACTGACCTCCCTTCCAGGGTGCCTGGCACAGCCAGACCCAGCCCTGCCCACCCTGCTCCTGTACCCTGCCCCTGTCCTGCTCAGCCCCCATGTACCCAGGTACAATGGGGAAGATGCTGAGCTCCCTGACACTTTTAAAGGGGTGCCTGGGGAAGGGGGACACCTCTCGGGTGCCCCCCTTCCCACCATGCACCACTCCCAGGTCCACCTAGCCCCTGCAAGTCGACTTAGGCATCCAGTGTAGATGCTCTAAGTTGATTTAGCAAGGTCGATTTTAAGTCGACCTAAATTTACAGTGTAGACATGCTAAGTCGAGTTAACAAGGTCAGCTTATTTGAACAAGTGTAGACATAGCCTAAGTGGGAGATCACCCATGCAAGCATATCTCTGTGTTAAAGGATGGGCAAACCTGGAAATGTGGGCTGAGACTGACTTTGGGTTCATTTCTCCTCCATTTGGCTGAGTGCACTGCCTGAGCCAAATCCAACCGCCAGCAAACTATCTGCATTTCGCTGACACATCTTGACAAGTTACTGGATGCTGCACTGCGTTGTGTACACAGCACTGTTGGGAAGTGCTTTTAACTCACTTTCTCCCAGGGCTCAAAGAGGGATACAAAATAATTAGAGTTCAGGATCAAGAAAGGAAAATAAACTGGGGTTTTAATGGGTGTATATAACAAGTTCCCACATTCTCATCTCTCCTGCTCTTAGGCTGCGTCTACACTGGCAAATTAAGTCGACTTAAGCTTGGCTTAAGTCAACTTAATTTGCCCTGCGTCCACACTACACTTTGCTTAAGTCGACTCAGCTTGCTTAAGTCGACTCAATTTTCATTAAGTCAACTTTATTTTCCTTAAGTCGACTTTATTAAACCTGCTTTTTACTCGACCTACGGCTTAATTCGACTTTCTAAAGTCGAATTAAGCCAGTGTAGACATGGGGTAGCCCTAAGTCGACTTAGGGCTACCGCAGGACTACACCAGTGCCCTCCCCGCAGGACTACACCACTGCCCTCCCTGCCTTAGTTAAAGTCGACTTAAAAGTGCAAGTGTAGACATAGCCTTAAAGTGCTGTACCTTGAGCAGTTCAGGCAGGTCCAAAAGGAAGCATTTGTGACAACACTTCAGTTAAGAAAAGATGTGTTCAGGTGACTCAATCTGCAGAAGTTCAAACTTCAGGGTCTTTTTAGGCCATTTAAAAAACAAACAAACAAACCACTTATTGGATATCTGGATCCTCTCCCAGCAGTGTCAGTGAATATTCCATTAGCAATTATTCTATGTGCAACAGAATCTCTTTTCAAGTGTTAGAATGACCAGCCAGTCCAGAAATCTGAGTGACTGAAAATGTTGTGGATAGTTTATCATTTCTTTAATTAAAACACTCCAGGGTCATAAGCGCATCTGAATTTGGACTTAGTGCACTGAGAATGTGATTCACAAGAAACTAAAGATATTGATGTAGAGAGTCAGAATTTACACACAGCACAAACAGAAATACTTTGACCTAGATGGCAATAACACTTTACAGCTCATACAAAATTCTTCTGAAGAATCCCAGTAAAAATTCTTTCTAGTTGTGCTTTTGGAATATGTTAGCGATCCGTGGGTTCATAACAGGCTGTGTTAACTCAATTAAATCCAGTTATTAAAATGGTATTAGATGAAACTTTAGCTGGAAGATTGCAGCATTCTGTTTTGTATATCTTGATAATCAAACAATTCTGGAGTTTCAAGGTTACTTTTAAATGTCACTTTTTGAATAGTAATCAACATTTATAAGTGGACAGTTATGTTAAAACAAAAGACGTTTCAGATGTCACAATCTGTATCCAGGAAAACTGGCCAAGTCTCCAGAGAAATGAATTTACTAGCAGAAAATATTTTTAAAAAAATCTAAATGTTTATAGAATCCTTGTTTTATTATACTTCCACCCTATGGATTTAATAAAATATTTCCCACATATAACACAGTATAGTCCTTTCAGGCTTTACCTGTTTGGTCACTGATTATTTGACTCTGGTGGTACCTAAGGGAAGACCCCATTATCAAGATTCAGTGTAGCATCCCTATGAAACAGGCACTGCGTGTCTCAGCTCACTGTGCTATGTGAAACATTGGGTGCATCTAAACTTGTAAATTAAGTCGACTTAATTTACCCTGCTTCTACACTACAGTTTCCTTAGGTCGACTTAAGCTGCTGCTTAAGTCGACTTAAGGAAATTCAAAGTCTACTTTATAACACCTTGTATAAAGTCGACTTTGAAGCTTAAGTTGACTTTTTAAGTCGACTTAAGCAGTGTGGACGCCCTAAGTCGACTTAGTTGACTTAGGGCATGGGTCCCTTCTCGCCGAGACCACTCAGGTCCCGGCAAGAAGGGACCGCGGGGCTCCCTTCCTTCCTGGCCAGAAGGAAGCCATGTGCTTCCTTCTCCCCAGGACCCGCACTCCAGCTGCTCAGCAGCTGGAGCGCAGGTCTCGGGGAGAAGGGATCCCCATGCTCCCTCCTAGCTGGGACCCTGCGGTCCCGACC